>BPLR01017817.1:0-158406 GCA_021605095.1 Caerostris extrusa | reverse complement strand
TTTGACTTAATTTACCTGGCTTGACCTTTATGTAAAGCGTCTTGTATAAATACTCAGCTTTTCTGGTAGGAGTTTTGCAGATTTTCTCCCAAATAATACTTAAATGAAGGGAAGTAACCATAAAAATCCTTCTGGAAGGACAATAATATCCTGCCTTCATCTCCCATCAATCAGATGTTCACGTGAAATACATAAGTGAAACATGAAAGCTTGTCCTTAAAGTAAAAATGTGATGATCCTGGGCAATATATACACCAGTTATGTATGAGGATATCGACTATGCAGTTTATAAAGTCAATAACGAACGAAAATCCTTATTCTTGACTAGAGAGCTTGTTATAAAGTTCTTTATCATGAGTAGAGAAACTTATAACAAACTATCTCGTCATTAGAGGATTGAAAAACAGCAACGAGTTTTTCTTAGAGCATCCTAAACATACTAATGTAATTCAGGCCCAGAGATTTCAGCTGGCCATACGTTGAAATGTTTTCAACTGAAAATAATCTCTGAGATTATCGTCAGTAGGGAAATACCCTTTGTCTTTGTTGTCTTGTAAGATGAGATGATTACTTTGAACTAGCATAAGGGTGTACATAAACAGAAAGTACGTCACCACTATCGACTTGAGCAATCATGGTGCCACTTGGAAAAGCATGAAGGATTGTGCATCAAACGGACTCACTTCCACTTACATATATTGGCTGTTCCACGTGAATTTTATTCATTGATATTTAATGAATGATAACAGATTTTGTTAAAAATTTCTCTAAAGCCCATATTAGTCTACTATAGTTTCATAAACCACAACTGGACTCATTCGTGAAGAGAGCTTTCCATGGATGTGCAGTCCAGTTAGCATGTCCATGTACCTACCTCAAACTTTCTCTCTTTGTGACGTAAGAGAGTTGGGTTTAATGGTTTAATGGTTGGTTGGAATCAGCATATATACATCCACACCATTTTTCTAGTGACTGCAGTAAGGCAATACCTAAGATGGGTCTGGTTCCGATACTTTGCGCAACAAATATTTCTAAACAGCTGTACTTTTTGACCATCTTTAACTGCACCTTCTGGAGGCTAAATTTGTGGTCTGAAATTGCTGCTGAAATCTCTGAACCGCTGGTAGATGGATAAATAGGCTTTCTTTTATCTGCTTTATGATTCTGTTATGAAGTAGGACCAGTTCCTTCAAGCTCAGCCAAACAATGGTTTAAATTTCATTCAGTGTAGCGATAAAAGCTTAATTAAACTTAATTAAAATCTAAAGCAGTTCTATTTCAACCAGGTAAAATAGATTTAAAAAGCACAAAAATTGTACATTTAAAAAAAAAAAAAAATTTCTAAGAATAAATATTTCCCAGTAAAGGTATATTCAATTAAAAATCAATGCAAATATTTTCTAACTATATAATTCTCATCGTATTCCACACATCTTCATCATTAGAGGAACTTTCAGCTGGCAGGAATACTTGGTCTGACACTGCTTATGATTCAGATTCTGATGGGCAGAAGGCTGGAGTTTAGAATGCTTTCTTACTAAGGGTGAATCTTTTGGGTTCTGTTTATTTTTGTCCATCGTTTCTTTGTTTTTATAGGTAAATTTTTTAGTGAAATTTTATTTTGTCGTGCATTACTTTACCCGATAAGCAATAATGTGAAATAGAAGTAGGACGGATATGGATGTGGTGCTGCAGATATAAGATGGTGCAGATACAGATGCTTAGCAGGATGGTAGGAGTTTTTATGGCACAAGAGCTGTAAATTTCCTAGCCAAGCAATTAGTTTTATAAAATCGATCCAAAATTATCCTAAAGCATGAGTCACCAAAAATGTAAGGTTTTAAAAAAGAACATATCTAAATGTAAGGTTACATTTGGTTACTAATAAAAGGGGATTAAGCAGTGAAATCAATGTTACTAATAAATATGACTTCCTGAGTGATTGAAAATACTAAAAATTAAGTGTGCAGTATAAATGTCAATGAAATAAAATAATAAACCTCTACTACATAAACTTGTTTTCCAAGTCGATCAAGTGACATCCCTCTTTGGCACGAGTTCTATATATTTTATATATTACATGGTAATATATCAATATTTAATATACTATATACTGTATAGTAATATTGTAAATATATTGTATAAATATATATTTTTAATTTGCTGCGGACAGGACAGAATCTTCAGTCGGGCCGCAGCTGGCCATTCAGGCGTAGTTTGCCCATCCCTGAATTAAACGTAGCAAATGTCATAAGAAATGTATCGACCAAAACAAAGCCAAAAAGTGCAGGCAAAGCAAATGCATCCATCCTGTTTAAAGTTGATTTGTCCTTTTTCTAAATAAATAATAGTTTTTCAAAGATGTTTTATGAACAGTAGCTTATATGTTAAAAAACAGTAGCTTATATGTTAATTGTAGTAAATTTAAATTTTTAAATTTTAACAGGCCCGTTAACCATCAAAAATTTTTAACATACTACCATGGGAAAAAAATCCTAAAAAGGTTTGAGAACTATTGCTGTAGCTCATTTGAAAGCCATCTCTCAAATGATGACATATGCCCCTATTATGCGTGAATTTGTATGCGAAACATTGGTGCAATTTAAGTGATTAAAAGGAATCAAATTTGATTTGAAATTACACTCTATAATCGGAATTTCTCCCTTTTACTCTCCATTCGTGTGTTTAAATGTGACGATCTGGAACAATATTCATTCATTGTCTGTTTTAATCATTTGTATGATGACTTGCGTACGCAATTATTTGCATCAGATATCTTTGATATGTTGTGTTTTTTTAACCCTTAAAACAGATATTGATGTTTAGCACAATTTGGTGAATCATATGGAAATCCAGTTTTTCAGTTCTAGCTTCGTACAGTAAGTCCAGGAAGCAGGATTTTTGTAAGCTCCAGCTAACACCAGCTTAACTGTGATTAAAAGAGCCGACTGAATTTAATTTTATATAGCGCATAGCAGACGAGCTTATTTCGTTTCCTTCAACGTGAAACAAACGGGTCTTACCACAAATGATCTTCAGTGAACTTGTTTCCACAGAAAAAAGTTACGCAACCGCAAACTGCCTTGTCCTCATTTGTTTTCGTGAAATGAGCTATAGAATGCTTCATCTACGGAGGATAAATATTTGATGTACGGGTCTTACCGTATTTGATGTACTACGCGTACAGTTAAACTCATTGAAAGGCAACGGTGGTTTGCTGGTTTGAAAGTAAAGAAATAAACCTATCTAATAGGGTTTTTATAACCTAGTAGATTGACGATCAGCACCATTCTTTGAATCATATGAAATTTCAGTTTTTCAGTTCCAACTTTAGTTCGTTCAATAAGTCCAGGAATTTGGAATTTTTGTAAGGTCCAGGTAATACCAACTTAAATCCTATTAGTTAAAAGTCCCGAATAAATATCATTTTACAAGTGGAGTTCACTTTGTTATCTTTTTAATCTACATTCAAAATATTAATAAAAAAAAATTTATAAGGAGAATATTAATACTTACAAGAACTGTTGTTCTGATAGCTCTATAAGTGTGTTCTGAGATGAGGTAACAAAAAAGGCTGACAGAAGTGAACAACAGGGCAGCGGACGAATTCACTAAAAACAACGGATAAGCGATGCCCAAGGTCATCCATACTGGTGTCCCATAGGTAATCATAAGACCAACGCATATGCCGCCAAATAGCTGAAATAAAGAGGCAAAGCTATTATTTAAAACAATTATTTTGTACAATTTATTTTTGTTTAGAATTCCATGAATATTTTATGAACTTGAAAATGTAAATGAAAATGGAATGTAAGAAAATAGATGGTATGTAAGTGTTAATTTCAAATTAAGGCTTATAAATCAATCCAATTATTTTTAAAGAAGACAAAATTGTTAGTTGATTTTAATTTATTTCCTCTGATAAAACATACACTTTTTTTTTTTTTTTGTAAAGCGAACGATAAAAAGTAGACATGCACTTCATGTAAAGCAAAGGACATAAAATAAGTGCCTGCTTCTTGATGTAAAATGAAAGATATAAAAATTTCAGCCTAAAATTTGTTACTTATTTCTGTTATTATATTGAAATTTGAATTGTGAAAAGAAGATTTCGCTACAATAAATGAACAAATCACACACAAAAAAAAAGATAACAAATTTAAATTAGAATTAGATCGAGTTCCTCAGCGGCTCTTACACTTTCTTAAAAACTTGTTTGTTGTGTAAGAATGACTCTGTATAAAAGAAAATCATAAAAATGAAAATACTCAACATGTTCCAGGCGGCTCTGGCCCAAATACTAATAGTATTAGTTTTCTTATTTCTCATAATACTATTAAGTATTTGGGCCAGAGCCGCCTGGAACATGTTGAGTTTTTCAACAAAGGGTGCTTGATTCGGAACTTGACAAGCAATGCCGAACCAAAAGGTTTCTTTGCCTATGTTGAAGAAGAGCTGGAATCCTTTATTTTATTTCACGCGTTTAAAAATTAGAATATTTTTCTTTAAAAATATTACGAATCAGATTTAAATCATAAAAGATCATGCTTTTAGTGGAAAAAAAAAAAAATGAAACCTAATTTTGAAAATAATATCAATTGAAATCATCATTTAGCTATAAAAAAATTAGCATTAACCATGGAAAATGCAATTCATGACAAAATTGGAATTATTTTTTATGTTTTTTTCTATAAAGTTTGCTGCATAAAACTCTATTTTGAAGGCTCAATAAGAATAAATATGCAGTAAAAAAATAAAAATTAATCTGTTTTTCTCTCTCCGAAATCGTTAATGAAGTCTTAGAAAATGAGATTAATGATTTTCTTCCATTTATGAAATGAAAAATAAATCCAGTTTAATAAACATACATGCAAGATATACTAATTAATGCCATAAGAAGCTTAAGAATTCTTCTAACGTTAAAAAAATACAGACAACATTGTTCTGAAAGGAATTAAATTTAGAATACATACAAATTTTAAAAAAAAGTTCATCTAAGAATCAAAAAAATGTGCAGAAATGTTTTTATAGAGAAGAATTACATTTAATAATAACAATTAACTAAGGACAGTTTTTCTTTAATCAAATAATTATTTTCTTTACTTCTCTTCTAGTAATTATTTATATTTCTGATAAAAAAATTCAAAATTTTGTAAATTTCGATTACAAGATATTTAAAAAAAAAAGGAAAAAGAATATTTATAAATAGAACTTAAGATTTAACTTTCTATTTATATTTTTCTTACTGTGTACAATATAATAGTTTTTCAGCACCCATTGGAATGTCTGTGTTGGCCCCAAGCCATCCCAGTTGGGCGCACCATTGACGCGCCAGCTGATACCGCAGACGATATTTCTGGTAAGTGAAACCAAACGATAACCTTTTTTTTCTAAATTCACTTTTTTCATTTTATAAATATTAACTTGAAATTAAACATGTCTCTAGTAAAAACGACAGATTTTTTTTTATTGAAAAGAGCTTGGATATTTCGTCAACATATTTTACGTTCAATTCAATGTTTATTTTCTTGGCAAAGTGCAGGGACCTTGGACTTCTATGAATGTCAATAAACCTTGCTACGCAATTAAAAAGTATGCTTTTTACAATTTGCTTCACAAATTTTTATTTTACGTTATTATATTTCTTAAAAATATTTTATCAAGCATTAATTATGTGATAAAAATTATAATAAACAGAAAAAACTAAATATTAAAAAATGTTAAATAATTTTAAAATAATTGCTGTTTTTTTAAAAAAGTTTGTTCTCGAATTTTTGCATTTCTTTTTAATGTTTTCAAAGCTTATAATTTAATAACTGTTAATTTTTGAGATTATAGCATTCGTAAAAAGCTAGCATATTGTTGATTAATAGATTTGACTATATTAAAATTTCTAAAACCTATTAAAAATTTAAAAATAGATGTTTACAAAATAATAAAATTGTATTAATATAAAATATATTAAATCAGTCATAGTATTACATTAATCATGATTTTTTTTTATCCTTTTGACGAATAATATTAAAGAATGAGAAATTACAATTTTAACGAATATTTCTCTTATGAATGCTTAACACAATTTTAAATGAATCTTTCGAATTTTTATAATTTTT
Organism: Caerostris extrusa; assembly: GCA_021605095.1. Lineage (NCBI taxonomy): Eukaryota > Metazoa > Arthropoda > Arachnida > Araneae > Araneidae > Caerostris > Caerostris extrusa. Next base: position 152,293 of record BPLR01017817.1, on the reverse strand, counting down.
GTGATATGTAAAAATGAAACAAATTATATAAACCCCAATTACAATTTGTTTTATTTTGAAAAATAAAAATTAAACGGCAGTTTTTCATGTAAACTAAATAAATTTTGTTATAAGTAATGGTAAACAGAAAAGGAGAATAACATCTTTCCTTCAAATCAAGACGTACTCTTAAGACTTTAAAAAATTTAACCAAAGAAAATTAATTTTGATATTAGAGCTTTTAGACAAATTAAATCCATTTTCATCTCGAACATGTTGGACGTGAGCTTTCAAAGTGGATTAAAAATATATATATAAGAACTCCTATCATATAAAATCTCACTGGTAGGAAAGTTTATGGATTTTGCATCAAAGTGTAAGATAATAACTTTTACAGTAGTAAGTAAAAAGAAAAATTTACTTTAGAAATTGAAGTGCCTTTTTTACTTCAGTAAACTAAATGAAACTAAAATAAATTCTTTTTTTTTTTTGGAAAAGTAGTAATATTTTTGTGGTGTTGGCTTGATTTCTCCCCTTGGGTATTAATTAAAATTTTCTTCAGAATAAATATGTATATAAAGAATAAAAATCAGTAAAGCTACCTAATTACTTGATAATAAAATATACTATTAATTGATAATTCATTTTTTATAAAAATCTAATTGTCATTTATCACAAGATTGAGATCTATTAGTAATGGATTTAATTAAAATTCATTTTCAAAACTATTATTCCCATTTTCAAACGATTATTTGTTATTTCCATTGCTCGTATTATGAATCATTACCTATTTCAAAATTTTGCAAATCATTCTTATTTTGTTTCAAAAAAAAATATTTATTTCTAATGCATATTTTCTATTTTTATTATTATTATTATAATTATTTATTTATTTATTATTATTTATTTATTTATTATTATTTTTTTTACTATAGTTTTCTTTTTAAACTTCATCCCTTGAAAAATAAAAAAAAAAAAAAAAAAATTTTTTTTTCTTAAATATTTACTGTTAGTTGATGAAACACTAATAAACATTCTTTTAACATTAAAATAATTCTTAGTGTCAAATATAAAAAATCAAATATTATTATTTCAAAATATTAACTTGAAAACTCGAAAGAATTTGTAATTCTCTTTTGTTTCGGTTTATATTTTGAGAAATATTAGATTAGAAGTAACTCGAAACTATATTTACACATTGTTGTTTAGACATTAGCAACAAATTATGATTTTTCATATGATTCTCCAAAAAAAAAAAACTTTAAATGGAAACAAGATTTCAGAGCATTTTCATAAAAAAAAAATTCTATTTCCCGAAAAAAAGTGTTTAAATATGCGTATTAATATTCTGCTCAATACAATATCTTGTACCATGGTTTTTCTATAAAAAATAGATAAATAAATATTGTTTTTACTATTTGTAAAATAGAAATTTTTTTAATTCACAATATTTTAACATCAGATCAGAATGACAGTAATTTAAATCACTAAACACAGATGTATTAATAATTTTCTGCTAGTTTAAATAAAAAGTGTAATATAAATAAATGCTCTGATTAAACAAATATGATCTCACTGAAAAATTATATTTAAACAGTAAAGAAAATGTGCATGATTTTCTCATTTTTTTTTTTTTTACAAATATTATTTTACACATATACCTGAAGCACATATCAAGCCTTGAAAAATAAATAAACTTTTAACAATAATACATTATAATAGTTTTATTTATAATTGATTTATTTTAAACTGTTTCAACATCTAAAACATAAAGTTGAATGTTTGTTTGCAAACATGAAGTTGTTAGGTTTATCTTTTCTAAAACTGCGAGCTCTAATTATTCTGAAACTATATCATTTTTATCGGGTGGGCAACTAAAAAAAAATCAAAAACATTTTAAAGTTGTTTTTTAAAATAAAAACTGTAATTTTTATAATTATATCAAGGATTTCTAATAATATTAACGTTTTATTACGATGCGTTTTATGTCTTTATCTTTCTTCAGCTTTTTTCGATAAATGAAAATTGTGATTACATAATATTTAAAACTTTCCATTGTAATTTTTGAAATCGAATTCAATCTTCATTGATATATTTCCTCAATCAACTTGGCATCCATTATGATATCTTCTGAAGATATTATGACATTTATTGAAGTCTGTCTTATCTATCGAAATTTCATAATGGAAAGATTATATCATAATGATTGGAAAAAATTGCTTTGTTTAGTTTAAAATGTGGAATAAAAATATTATATATATATTATTATATATATATAATTAAATATTATATGTATATATTATATATTATTTGCATTATTATTTATTATTTCTAGTTAATCTACTTTAGTAAGCTACAGTAAATAAATTATTATAAAGAATATACAGATATTTTCTGTATATTTCTTCCAAACATTTTATTTATATTGAAAAAATGTCAAATTATAATTTATGTTAGTGCAATTTTGTTCATCTATTATAAATAAATATTGAAAAAGGGAGTTTATTTAGGCACAAAAAATTTTAGAGATTGGTTTATGAAATCCTAAATTCCTATGCATTATTATTCATTATTTTTTAATTAATTTACTTTAATAAATTACAGTAAATAAATTATTATAACATGCGGATATTTTTCTGTATATTTCTTCCAAAAATTTTATTTCTAATAAAAAAAAAATTATAATTTATGTTAATATTATTCGGTTAGACTATAATAAATTATTGAAAAAGGGAGTTTATTTATGCACCAAAAATTTTAGAGATTGGTTTACGAAATCCTAAGTTCCTATGCATTATTATTAATTATTTCTAATTAATCTACTTTAGAAAGCTACAATAAATAAATTATTATAAAGAACATACAAATATTTTTCTGTATATAACAAAATTTTTAGAAAGAATATACAGAAAAATATTAAAATAATAATAATATATAATAATAATAAATTCTAAAATAATATTTTAAATATACAGAAAAATTCTTTCTAAAAATTTTTGTTCATAATAAAAAGAATTTGAAATTATAATTTATGTTAATGCAATTCTGTTCGGCTATTATAAATAAATATTGAAAAAGGGATTTTATTTATGCACAAAAAGTTTAGAGATTGCTTTACGAAATCCTAAATTTAGGATTTATAGTAATGATAATAAATATGCGTTTCTTCAATAATATAGCAATCATTTATACAAACTATTTTAAAAAGTATACAATTATTAATTTTTTTTTTGTTATACATATAATATATTCCGAATCTAATGTTAAATTAAATTGACTGTAATTTACAAACAAATATAAACCCTGCTTCAATAAAACCATAATTTATTAAAAATTTTGCGGGAAAAAAACAAAAATTAAGATTAAAAAATCTAGATTCCGAAAATCGTAGAGAAAGTTGTTAAATCTATAACTCTCCTTTCAACTTTCAATCTAAGAAAAACAATATTGGTATTGTTATAAAACCAATTATTGTAAAGATATCAGTATTATTATACAAATATATTTTTATAAAACTTTGGTATTGTAATGAAAACGTACTGTAATAAATCTATATTTTCTTTATAAAGCATTGATGTTACTATATAAACACAATGTTTAAATTTATGTTTATTATAAAATATTGGGATTATACTATAAACTGATTGCCCTTGTTACAAAGAATTTATTTTTTTAAGCATTATTATTGTAAAAACGCATTGATTTTTATTACTGAAATTACAATTTTTATTTAATTTACGAAGAAATAATTATTATTAGTTTTTATTGTGACTTTTGATTAGGCTACAGTTGGAAAAGTAATAGATTCAGAATAAAAAAAAAAAAAAAAATTAACACTCCGTATTACAAATTTTAAGTTATAAGAAATATAAAGACATAAATATACAAGACACAATCTTTATACTCATATAGATAAACATTTAACTGTTTATATATTATAATTAGAAACTGATATACTTTTTAATTATATTTATTTGCATTCCACACTTAATTGAAAAAATATGTACAACATTTTTTATATTTTATGACTTCATATTTTTATTTCCAGGATTCAGTGTATTATCTTTTTATAAGATAACGCACTGAATTCAGGAAAATAATGAAAATCACTCACCAACTCCCCTAGTTTGCATAATCCGGGTTGCTTGGACAAGAACTCCGTGTGCAAAGCGCAACACAATTTACGCTGATTAGCAACTGGCGTGGTCGTTGTAATAGTTATAGGCATAATGGATCACGTACGTGGTTTGTAAGAATCTGCTGAGAAGAAGAAGCTGAAGAAGATGAGGATGCAAGAGACGGAGTTCGTGGATGAAAGGATGCGGGGAGATTGCTCCAAAGGGGGAAAAAAAGTTACTGTTGGCAGAGAGTGTGGAGTGTTGGTTCTGTTGCATCATCTTTTTTGAGGTAAACGAACGGTTGACAAAAAATTGTCTATTCCAGCAGACGAGAGCACGACCGCAACTAAATCTAGTGAGACTTAGTTAAAAATGTTATATTAAAAGCTGGTGGAAGGTTACTGTAAGGAAAGCGGAAGAGATGGTGAAGATAGGAAATGTTTTAAACTATTTTTAGATTTGTATCATATATGATTTGTGGTTTTTGAATTAAATATATTATATTAAGTCAATAAAAATAATTTTTTTTTTTTTTTATTTATTAAATATGTTTTTATTAAATTGTTTTTAATTTCAGTGGAACGTAAATAAGTATAATTATCGTTATTATCATCAGTGGTGGGCTAGAGCCGTCTACCTGCTGGCAGATTTCGAGACGAGAGATGTTTTCTTTTTACAGGGTAGAGTTGTCAGCCCTACTCCTAACAGTTATATTAGACAAGGACCTACGGTTTAAAGTAGATTCGAACCACCACAAACATCCATGGCACCGCCGCAACTCGAACCCGAAACCTGTGGCACCGAGTGCCAGAGCGCTAGTCACTCGGCCATCATGCCCCTAAATATATCTCATATTATCTTCGGAACTATATATTATCTTCGGAATATAAATAAGTATAAGTAAATATTAAAACACTGCAAAGAAATCCAGAACAAGATTGATTGATTTGTATTTGCATTTTTAAACAAGGTAAAACGCTGTTGATTTAAAAATAATAAAGAATTAGAAAAACTTTTAACTCGTATATGACAAATTGCAAAAGATGCAAAGATCATTTGAGAATACCATGATAAATACACCCAAGTTCACTGTACGAAAGAAACGTCTCTATTACACCTCTGGTGTGAGAGTGAGGCAAAGTACCTTGATTGTACAGTAGCCTATGATATCTCTGTCTGCGGAATTTTGTATATATTGTATTTGGAAAGAAATATTTCTGACATAATAAAATGTTTCGTAGTGCAAGGTATTTTTTGGAGATAAATGCTTCAGACAAGATAATCTATTTCGTAGTGCAAGGTGGACTAAAGAACTTAGAACCAAAAGAAGCAAAATAAGAGCCCTAAGAAGATCCTATCAAAAAGAAAAATGACTCCATCAGAAAAATTAAAAAAGAGGCATTCAAGAAGAGTCAAGCAGAATACAAGAAGCTGATTTCATCTACTAAATCCCAAAAATTTCAGGGAGCTCATCTCCAGCTTGACAACTCACAACTTCTTCGGGGAAAATTTTAAGATCCTTGCCTGTAAGAAGAATAGGGCAACTTCCCTCCTCCCCATCATCGGAGAAGATGGAAGAGTCACCAACTCCATCAAGGAAACCCAAGAGGCAATATTATCATTCCACTTTCCTTCGGTCGCAAGAAACGAAACAACAGATCATGACTCCAATCGGAGACAAGGAAGACTTCAACCCCATCACATCACTTGAGATAGAAGCCATCTTAAACCAGATTAAACTCAACAAAGCCAAGGGAATTGATGGCATTTCGGGGGAGCTTGTTAAAGAGCTCTTCTACGCCAATCCCAACTGGTTCAGGGAACTACTCAACACCCTGTTTGAGCGGACAGTTTCCAGAAGTTTGAAAAGGGCTAGAATTGCCCTCATCCCAAAAGAAAATAGAGGCTTTACTGGGCCACAGGATTACAGACCAATCTGCATCTTGTCCTGCTGGGGCAAGGTCGTAGATAAGGTCATCACAGAAAGGTTAAGTTTTTACCTCGAAACAAGAAACATACTAAACAGCCTTCAATTCGGCTTCAGGAAAAGAAGATCTACAATCGATGCCTTGCAGAGTATTAAAGATTTTATTCAATTAGCTCAAAATAGAAACCAGCTGTCCTGCATTATTTCTCTAGATATAGCAAATGCCTTTAACTCAGCAGACTGGACAATCCTTAAAAGAAAAGTCGCCCTTCTAGATATCCCGGTCTACCTGAAGAGAATCATCTTTTGATTTTCTGAAGGATAGATCGGTTTCTATTGAAGATCATCTCCATAACTATAACACCGGGGTGCCACAGGGGTTCCTGCCTAGGCCCCATCCCATGGAACATTTTTATAAATGATCTGCTCAGTTTGGACCTTAGACAGACTGCTCGGATACAGGCATTTGCGGATGACATTGTCATTTTGTTTAGTGCTCCTGCCACTTTTCATTTCTCAACAATTTGCAATAGCCCACTTAACAAAGTCTCGGACTGTATAGCCTCCAACAAGTTAACTTTCAATGGCAGTAAAAGCTTTTCACCATAGTCTCAAACAAAAGGTATTCACACATCCCTAGGATAAAAATTGGAAATCACAACATTAAGTACTGCACCCATATTAAACATCTGGGCATCTACATCGATAAGAACCTTTCCTGGACTAAGCATCTCGACAGCATAACCAATAAAGTTTCTAAAATAGCCAACAAAATGAACAGGATCTCTCGAGTCACCTGGGGTCTCTCCCAGTTGTCGAGAAAGAACTCTATAAAAAGGTTATAGAAAAATAATTACTTATGGTTTTTAAATTTGGTACAAGGACAACGCCCGCCAAAACTCCAAACTTAATACTCTGCAGAGAATCGGACTGCTAAATTGTATTACCAAGTGTTATAGGACTACATCTTCCGAAGCACTTTCTGTCTTAGCAGGCATTCCTCCCTTATATATCACCCTTAAGCATCTCTTGCGGGCTTATCATCTGAAGTCCCTCAAAAAAGACATTCACCTGCCACAAAAGGACTATAAAATTCCTTGAGCTAAGGACAAACTTGACTTTCTCCCACCCTGGGAAAATTTCACCATTAACTGGACTCATTTCAACCAGGAAACAAGCGGAATAAAAATCTACACTGACGGGTCGAAAATGGACCAAAAGACTGGGTCGGCTTTTGCAGTGTACCAGGATGGAGAAGAAATCTCGCATGTGAGTGTCCGTCTAAATGATGAAGCCACCGTCTACATAGCGGAGCTCAATGGAATTGATCTTGCAGTCAACTATGTCCTGGAACACAACTACGTAAAAGTGGATATCATAACGGACTCATGGTCAGTTCTACAGGCCTTATCCAACCCCACGAATAGCTGCCCTCTTATCTGGAGGCTAAAGGGTAAATTGAAGAATTCCACCTCAAAAATTTCTCTAAAATGGACCAAAGCGCACATAGGCACACTTGAAAACGAGTCGGCAGATGTGTACGCGAAATATCTCACCACGAAGGAAGAAATTGACATCTACTTCAAAATCCCCACTAGTTTCGTGAAGAGGTTAATCAATCAAGAAATAAGGACAGACTGGCAAACTCTATGGCGGGACTCTGTCAAGGGGAGACCAGTCTACTCCATTTTTCCAAAAGTAAACCTGAAGAGAGTTCAGGGAATTTTTACCTTAATCAAGTCATCACGGGACACGGTTCCCTGGCTGATTATCAGGGTAAATTCTTCGGAAAGATCTTTACATGTGACTGTGGCCAAGAAACCGAAAACAGGTTTCATCTAGTCTGCAAGTGTAAACTATGGACTGCAAACAGGGAGAAATATTTTCCCAAGGATTTCGCCAAGACTCCACTGAATAAACTTTTGTTTCACAAAGGAGTCAGAAATCCTTCAATCAATCCTTCAAATCCTTCCGGTCTTCAAGAAATCCTAAAGGGAAAACTGGACAAAATAGTTGCAGATATGCAACTCTGAAAGGACTCTGACTTTCACTTTAGAATGAATATGAACATTCACCAATAAACTCTTGTGACTCTCTGGTGCATCCATTGCGCATTACAGACTCTTGAACTATTCTTATCAAGACTCATTGCTTTTCTTTACAGATTTAGCATCACTATATATCGTCCCATCTGTCACCCCAACACTGTTATTTTCAGTTTGTTCCTGTGGCATTTTGTATCTATTATTATTTCCTATTTTTTTTTATGTTGTATTATGCTTTAACTTTTAGTATGTTATTCTGGATTCTGTAAATAGGTTTTTGTACTTTGATTTTTGTAATTTGCACCAAATTGTCCTAATTATTTTCTGTTTTATATTTGTATTTGTATTTGTACTGACTGTAACTTGTGCTTGTGTAAAATTTTATTTGTGTCCAACAACCTTTGTAACTAAGGTTAGTGAAATAATTTTTAAAATAAAGTTGGCACTAGGTCTGGTCCCATTGAGGCAGCTAATTGTTGGTTTCTCCGGCGAGCGCGGTGATGGAAGCCTGGGCCGGGTTTTCTGTTTATCTGAGCAGGGTTGCTGTTGCGACACCCTTCATCAGTCTTCAAGAGCCTTCTGGCGGGGCGTTAATCAATTACTGAATTTCGTAGTGCAAGGTATTTTGGAGATAAATACTTCAGACAGCATAATCTGTTTTGTAGTGCAAGGTATTTTAAAGATAAATACAGACATCATAATCTGTTTCATAGTGCAAGATTAATATCAAAGCAATTGCCAGTAAATTAAATGAAAAAGTTATTAAAGAGATCGAATTGAAAATTAAAAATTTAATTTTTAACAATCATTTATTAATATTAAATGTTAACTATTTATTTCATTTTATTCATTTATTATCCTTTTTTTTTTATTATTTAAATTGAATTAAGAGATAATTTTGTAAAAGGAGAAAGAATACATGTAAAAAAAATGGCAAAAGTTATGGCTTATATCAATTGAAGAAGATGGAATAATTGTCATGTAAAACATATAAATTTGTGATATGGAGAGTGAAGTGGATGATAAATAGGATTAAGTTTTGAGGTTTAGTTTGGTTTGGTTTGTCGCTCTACGGTCATCTTGTGCACACGTGGTCTAAACAGACCGGGGCCTACAGTTTAAATAAATTTTGAGAAGACAGATCGAGGTTTATTAAAATTAGAAGGGTAGTCGATGCTGTAAATAAAGAGTTATTTAGCCAATTACTGTAGAAGCTTTTGGAATATTTTAGAATAAATTAGTCGAAGTTTGGAAGGTGAAGATCGTGACCAACGTCGTTGTGTCCAATAAAGCAAGACGATGATGCTTCTTAAAATCTTATTTTCTAATTTTTGAATGGCTACAATATTTGAATTAGCAACAGAGCATATACTGAACTCGCATATGTTATATTAGAATGCATGTAATAAATAATTTATTTACAGTCTTAGTAAAAACTTTAAGGTCAGTAGACATTTTTGAGAAAATGGAAATATTTAAACTGAGGAATTAAAATACTATTTGACAGATAATTATTGAGTTTAAATAAAAGTAAAAAAAAAAGTAGAAAAATTTATTTGCAAATATTTTATTATTAGAAAATATTACAGAACACACAGATGAATATTTGAGCCAGAGTAAAAACTTTTAACATAGAAAATAACATATAAGAAAAAAAATTACAAATTCTTAGAAGGTTGTGTAGGAGCCATTACTTCGAATTACTTCAAATATTCTTGTTTTCATGGATGAAACGAGTTTTTGACAAAGGGTGGGGTCGGTTTTATACCATTCATCTTCGATAGTAGATTTCAGCTCTGTTGTTGATGTAAAATATCTCCTATTTGCATAAACTCTTTTTGCTAAGTCAGCCCAAACGTTCTCGATTGGGTTGAGGTCAGGTGATCTAGCTGGCCATTTCACAGTTTCAACATTGTTGACTTGGAAATAATTTTTTGTGCTGTTACTCGAATGGATCGGTGCATTGTCTTGCTGATATTTCCAATTTTCTCCAGCAAGATATTCAGCATTTGGCAAAAGATGATTTGTTAGGACATTTTGGTATCCTTGTGAATTCATTCTACCTGAAACGAATGCAATTGAGCCCACACCATTGTAAGAAAAACAGCCCCAAGTCATGACAGACCCTCCACCTAATTGGCGCTTGGAGAATATTTCTTTTTCATTTCTTATATCATGCCAGTAGAAATTCCAGCCATCTGGTCCATCCAAATTTCATTTTTTTTTTTTTTTTTTTTTGTCAGAAAAAAATAATTTCTATCCAATGGTTGTCCCAGGTCATGACTTTCTGGCTAAAGTTCAAACGCTCTATTTTGTGTCTCTGCAGTAACTGAGGCTTAGTCAATTTTGCTGTATAAGTGTACCTTCCAAACCTTCTAATTGTGTTATAAATCGCTTTTTGACAAACTTTTAAACCTGTCGTCGGAATCAGTTTCCTGGTTGAGTACTTTCCAGTAGATGCAAGTTGGCAAACTCTTCTTTCATCACGCGAGGGCAAAGCTTTAGGTCTTCCCCCAGTATTCTTTTCACCATAATTGTCTTTTAATTTTAAAAAATTGTTGACTACAGTCTTTGATCTTCCTATCTTTATCACAATAGCACGACTACTCATTCCTGTTGAAGTCAAAGCGTCGATCTGTCTCTTTCACGATCAGTTAACTTCTTACCCTTCGCCATCTTCTCAAAATCACCAATACTTCGAAGAAATGTATGACAAATATGAAAATTGCAGCGTTGTCACAAGCTAGTAGTTGCAATGGTAATTACACGATTATATTATATTTATTTTTAAAAAATGACTGGTGGCCTTAAAGTTTCTACTCAGGCAGAAATACTAACTTTGTAAATAACCACATGTTTCTCATAATTATGTATTTACAAATTATGTTTATAGCATTTATTTCTTATCAATGAACATTAATAATTAATATTATTTGAATCCCTTTTATTTCATTTTACATTTTTCAAAAATTTTTACTGGCCTTAAAGATTTTACTCAGGCTGTATTTATTTATTTTCCATGGATGTACTAGAATTCTTATGAATGGTTGAGTAGAATTTGTGAATAGTAGCATTGAATTTGCTACTTTTATTATTTACATGCTATTTAAAAGAGTGGTGTTTATTCTAGAATTAATCCAAGATATTTAGCTTCATTAGACTAGCTGGGGTTTCGTCAAATATTGTAATATAATGACTTTTCATTTGTTTGCATGAGAACAGAATTGCCTCTGTTTTATTTACATTCAGTTTGATTTTTCAACGAATTAAGAAAGTGTGAATGTAATTTTAGAGATGTTAGATTACTTCTCGACTATCGGTTTTCGTTCTATTATATCCCTATATAGGAATGTTTGGGAATGACAAAAAATAATAAAGATGAATGATAGGGGCGAATGATAATTTCCTCTAGGCTTGTGGCCAGCTAATAGTTATTTTATACTGTTCTAGAATTCCGACAGGGCCTGAATGGCCCATGGCTAGTGCTCTGGAGCTCGGTATCAGAGGTATCGGGTTCGAGTCCCGGCGGGACTATGGATATTCGTAGTGGTTCGGAATCCACTTTTAAACCGCAGGTCCCGGTCTAACATGAACGTTGCGGGGTAGTGTTACTCCGCGTCCGTAGCTTATCTTCAAGCTACACGCACCTCCTGGTTAGAGCTAAGTGAGTAAAGTCAGTGCAACGCTTGTCTTAAGGCATCAAAGACGATTGCCTAAGTATTTGCCAGCTGCATTAGAACAAAAAAAAAAAAAATCTCCGGTAACTTCGAAATAGATCCAACAATTCTAAAGCCTGTTCACATCAAGTCTGTGATCAAAATCGCAAACTTATCTATATTTTTAGCTTTGTACAGTGCATATTTATCATATTTTTCATAAAATATTAGCTTTTACACAATGAATTAAAATTAAACTATTTAAAGCAGAAATAATAATAAAACTATTAACTCCCTGGCTAAGTCCATGATGGATCATAGCCGTCTGTCTTCTGGCAGATTTCGGAACAGGAGATGTTTTCATTTTACTGGGTAGGGTTGTCAACTTTACTCCCAACAGTCATATTAGACTGAGACCTACGGTTTAAAAGTGATTCGAACCAATACAAACATCCATGGCACCGCCAGGACTCGAACCTGAAAACCTGTGTCACCGTGCCCTAGTCACTCTGCCATCAGGCCCCTAATAAAATAAAAATTTATAATTTCATATTTACAGAAAATTTTATTAACAATACATAAGTATAAATTATTGAATCATTAACTGTTGCTGTTTCTTGAACGTGCCAGAAATTTATTTTAATTTAAAATATATATTTAACTGTTTTCAAATCCCATCAAATTGTGAAAAATGAAATCCCAACATCATGTAGAAATCAATTTAGAGCAGGGGTCTCCAAACTACTGCCCGCCAGTGTCATCCATCCGGCCAACGACAGCGAATAGCTGTAATAAGTTGGATAAAAAAACACAGATTGATAATAGCTCGGTTTTATTGACTTGCTGGGTAAAGCTTAATGACAAGCATAATACGCAGAAAATTTAACTTAAGCATAACAACTAACAAATAATTGAAATGAATCCCTCTAACATTATAAACTAGTGAACATCCCGCGGTTAACCTCGGTAGTTATGTTGGGGTAAAAGTATCGCATATGTATGTATATCGATGTTTGGAATATATATATACTGAATCAAACATCCAAAACTTTATATTTATCCTGAAAATCCCTCAGGAACGGAAAAGCTAAATTAACACGAATGAAACCGCGGGGTATCCACTTGCAAAAAAAAAATACTAATGATATTTATGTAATTGTGATTTTTCACTGACAATAGCTTGTAGTTAGCAAGCGCATGCTCGCTCAGAGCGGTTACTCGGCGACTGGTCTAGAAATTATAGATAATGGCAGAAAAATTAAAACGGTTTTGGCCATTGGTATTTTCTGGAATAAACAGTATGGCCCTAAGGCTGGAAAGTTTGGAGACCTCTGGTTTAGAGGAATGAAATTCAGGCAAAGCATTTCTCTACATAACATATTTATTTTTATGTAGCGAATATTAAATTACTTAGTATGAAAAAATATTTATACATATTTTTATGTAATTATTTGAATTGTTGTTGAATATAAATAAATATAACTACAGAATATAAATGATATAATTATTTCTTTCTTAAATCTATTACATAGTGTTGAATGTTTGTCTGAATGAGCGGTTGTGTGTGACTTAATATATTTTATAACTTAAAATCTATTATATTAAGAATTTTAATTTTTCCTTTTGAACACCTTTTATTTATACAATGCGTATCTAAAAATTATCATTAAAAAAATTTTTTTTTTTTTAAGTTAATGCTTTTTAACAACAAAACAATAGCAATATGGAAATTATTTATAATGTACTTTTGAAAAAAAATCGAATGACCGGTTGAGAAAGTGTCCATTTTTATTCAAATTAAATATATATATAATCTTTTCACAAATATTGCAATGATAACAGCCATAATCTAATCATTGGCTAGCAGTTGATTGATTGCTCAATTCACTAATTATTAAAACTTCCTCGACGGTAATACATTCTTATATACGTCTATAGAAAGGGGATAAATATTCTTTATCTTATCCTGCGACACATTTTACTAAGCCTTCCTCAAATGTTGTGCAACCTAATGGCCAATTGGTTAGCGCTCTGGCTTTTGGTACCACAGGCTTCAGGTTCGAATTCTGGCAGTGGTAGGGATGTTTGTTAGTGGTTCGAATCCACGTTAAGCTGCATGTCCCGGTCTAATTAACCTGAAGTGCGCACAAAATGACCGTAGAGTGACAAACCAAACCTCACTAGGCTTCAGCCTAGGACCTCAAGATCAAGAGGGGCCTACATTTAAATTGTTAGAAAAATTAGAATTACACTATTCTAAAAACAGTAAACACTAAAACACTGAATCAAAAATAAGGAGAAATTATGAAATAAATTTATATGAATTGAATTTGCTTTAATCTTCAATGTATTGATTATATTTAATTTAATTTGATAGAAAATATGATAATTTTTATTGCAGATATTAATTTCGTAGTCAAATATTTTTATTATTTGAAATTTGTTTCTTTGTAAATGTTGTGTGTTATGTTTGATTAGTTATTGTTGCAAGTACTATATAGGGTGCTGAGAATAAATGTCCAAAAAAAGTGTTATCGACTTTTTTTTTTTATTTATTTATTTATTAACCGTGCCACATTTTGTATAAAGATTAGTACCCATCACAACAAGCTTCATTTAACATATTGATATATATCACAGTAATGATGTACTTTATTATCTCTCATGTAATTTGCAAACTTAATGGGAGGTGAAAGGGCCTCATAAATGGAATAGCCTAGGGTCTCTTTTCATATAAATCCGGCCTTGAAAGCAGCCCAGAAATATAAGAGCTACATAGAGCCTGGTATTTTTTTATCCGTATAACTATTGTTGTTTATCCGTATACTAAAGTAGATTATAAAATTATTTTGAAGGTTATAATTAAAAATAGTGTATTCTTGAAATACATTTTTTTTACCATTATATCTTATTCACGATTAACTCAATGTTCTGAATTAAATTTTTGCCATTCAATGGAAAATTTCTGGCATAAATTTTTCTTAGTTTGTTTATGAATATAATCTTCGATGCTTCATCTCAGATTGTAAAAAATATATACGTTATTGTAGCAATAAACATCCTATTTCAACTAGTAAAAAACGACCTTATGTTCCATTAAAAACGCTATTCAAATCCAAAGTTAGATATAATATTTTGTATGTGGAAATATTAATTTCATCAAAAAAAATTTAGTGAATGCATTTTTATTTAAAATTGTTAGAAAAACTCTTTGTTAACAAAAGGAATTATTGCTGATATTTTTTAATTAAATAAAATGACATTATAAATAAATAAAAAAAGAAAAGAATTAATTAAGAAAATTTATTCTACTTAACTCAAATTTTTAACAAATGAAATGAATAAAAAAAATCAAACTTTCGTATTAATGAATTCAGATTTTTAAATTAAAGCCATGTAGTCTTAAATTATATTTCAATGTGCATATTGAATATGAATTATATGCATAAGATATTCCAATAAACCTCATGATTGTTAATTAAAATTAAAATTATTTTATTTCATAAAATTAATGAATAAAGAAAATTCGCCGAGGAATTTATTCATATACATAGCAACTCACAAAGAGATTCTTACCTAATTTCCATTGTAATCACTTATAAATATTAATATGTTATAGGTTCTTACTTCAAGAAATTTATTTAAAAGATCATTTGACCCTTCTTAGATTAATATCCAATTTACAAAGTTTCTCAAAATTAAAAAATAAAAGAACATTATATTAAAAAAATAATAATAGTAGTAGTATATTAGTTAAAGAAAGGAAAGAATTCAGAAAACTTATTCTATTTGATTGAATTTTTCTAAATAATTAGAAGGAATAAAATGGCAAACTTTTTTTATAAAAATAAAGTGGTTTAATCTTCAATAGCAACTTTAATTATACTGTACGTGGACTATGATTTGCATTTCTTTGTTTGAAATGATAAATAATATTATAAGCTATAAATATTACATTGCTCTACTGGAAAGAAAAAAATATATATATTCTTTGTTTTAAAATACAGTGTTTATTGATAAAATAATTACAACATTTCATTATTTTGTATCTTTTGGAGAGGGATCCTCAAGTTGAAGATCCTTAAGTGATTGCTCAAAATGCCAACACTAGCTAAAAGATGCCTGATTTTAAGAGTGCATTATAATTAAAACAATGCTGTAATCATTAATTTATAATTTCTAAAAATTACACAAAGAGCATACACATTTTTAAAAAAGTAATTGTAAGTAATTGAAGAAGAAATTTTCAAAAGGAGATGGCTCTTGTATAACATTTAAGAGGCCTGATGACCAATTGACCAGCTCTCTCTGGTCAACCACGAGCTTCAGGTTCGAATCCTGGTGGTGTTTGTTAGTGGTTCGAAATCTACGTTAAACAGTAAGTCCCAGTCTAATTAGCCTAAAGTGTGCAAAAAATGACCGTAGAGTGACAAACCAAACCTATATAACATTTGAACTGCAATACAGAATCGAAAACTTTGGTCAATTTAATTAAACCCTAATGAATCGATTCTAATAAACCGTCGGATGCTTTCGAGCAATTAATGTTTAACTAATTATAAAGATTAATAAATCCTGCCTTATTAAGGCGGCTAAAATACTAACTCAAAATAAAATCGAAATAGTTTTTCTTCTAAGATTTGGCAATGCGGCGATGCCGCTTAATTATGTTATGTTTTTGCAATAAAAAATAATACATAGTTAGTTTTGTTTGGGAATTTTACGGTATTGTTTCAACATAATTATAATTTTTTGTCGCTATTACAGAAATATTGCATTAAAACTGTGAATGCATCTACAATGGTTATTTCTAGATTTTATGTTACTTTCATCTCAAGTAAGTTTAGTTTCATTAATATTAATATTTAGTAATATTTATGAAATAATTTTCTAATTTTAATTTTTGTTTGCAGTCATTTTCCTGATTGAAATTGTATTGAGTAACCGAGTTTTTGAATTAAGCGATAGGTAAGTAATGTGAATTTTTTAAAGCAAACTTTGGCAAGCAATGTAGCTATTTTTTTCTCTGCAATTAAAATTTGCTTGTTTTGATATAGAAACATTTTTTCACTGTGAAATGTAATCAAATTTTTTTAATGCAATTAACAGTTTGCTTATTGAAATAATGTTTGCTTATTCTTAAAATATTTTATGGGTGTAATTTTTTTATAATTTGTATAAAATCTGCTTTGAAGTTTGAAATTCATCTTTAATTTTGCATTTTTGTTTTTATGTGTCATAAATGCAAATATAAATTTATAATGGACATTTACTTGGAAATTCAAGTAATCTATGAAATTGTGATATTTGAATGAATAAGAAAGAGCTTTAAAAACCCCATTTGCTCTATTAATCCTTTATTTGCATTAAATGCAATTATTCAAATAATCATTATAATTTAAACAAAATTTCTACAAAAAAAAAAAAATGGTATTTTGTTAATAGGATACTATTCATATAAAATACTAATGTGCTGGATATTGTAATGTTTATTTTCCAAATCAATTGGTCAACTTTTCAAAAGTAATATACTTTCATGTTTGCCGTTTAGGTATGGTTCTGGAAATAATGCATTAAAATTGCTACTTCTCAACTCTACTATAATATTTCTAAAAGCATATATTTTCATTTATTACTGCATGCTGTCTTTTATAATTATCACTAATTGTTATAAACAAAATTGTTATTTAGTAAATGATAGTCTTGATCCTTGTATGTAAATTAATATTTATTTGAAAGGCGAATTAATTTCTGTCTTTCCTTCACACACACACACAAGTATATAAAATTATTTAATGTTGTGAACTGGATTTTTGAGACCAAATTAAATTTAAGTTATTCCAATTTATTAAATTATATAAATTGCATAAATGGGAAATTTATAATAAAACAGCTAAAGATATCATTTTTATAGATTTAAAGATGTAGAATTGGTGTGTTATTTTTGAATTTTGCATTATTTTTTTTATTTATTTGGGGTTAGTACTTTTTATTAAAAGAAATGTATCGATGCTGATAAACTTACTATATTTAGAGCTATTTATATAATAGTTAGATGCAGTCAAATTAAGAATTTAAATTACTGATAATTAAAGCAAAATTATATTAAAATCGTAAAGAGGGGAATTAGAAATACTCGGCATTTATGTATTAAAAAATTATAAATTCTTGAGGGTTTTTTTTTTTTTTTCTCCCTAATTCTTTCATGCCATGTTTCTGCAGTTTCAATCCTCCCTGAAAAATTGCAAAATGTTTTCATTCATCATATTTAGCTATTACAAAATCACTCGATCTGAAATCAACCAAATTAAGCTATCACTAAAATGAGTATTTTCAGTACTTTTGTTTGCCTGAATCACTTTTTCAGGAAGTTTATTGCCACATATTATTGTGCTAAGGATATCCAGTCAGAGAAATCATTTGCTGTTCCTTTTATTATTATTACATTTTTTCATTTATCTTATTGTATGATATTGTAATTTCATTTTTGTTAAATAATCTTCTTTATTCTTTTCTTAATTTTATCTGCTTTATTACTATTGTTTTTATTGTTATGATAATATTTCTGTTTGGTATTATTTTTAATATTATTCTATATTATTATTTCTCATTTATTATTGTATAAATTTTAATATATTAACATTTTTATTGTCCTGCTTCAGTTCACAATCCACATTTGACACAAGAATTTCTTGATATATTTATTTGACAATGTTTTTATTTGTCAAAAAAAGTGGTTGTTAAGGGAAATGAGCTAGATATCCCATGCTAGAACTGTGTTGCAACATTTATCACTAAGGTCTATTCCTATTTTTAATAGGATGGTGTAGTATGTTAAGTGATGTCCCATTAATTGAAAAATGCCAAATGAATTTCTGTTAAGGGTAGCACTCTGCATTAAATATAAAAGTTATTGCCTATTGTAATGTAACAAAATGGGATATTTGAGTATTTTGTAGTAAAAGGTTTGAATTTATGCTAGGTTTTTTTTTTTTTTTCTCTCCTGATATCTTACTAATAGGAAAAATATCTACAATTTATGTATTTAAAGGAAAATGAAAATATTATATTATTAATAGCATGTTGCTTATTATTCCACATCTAGGATCTTATTACTCCATTCTCAATTAAATAAATTTATAAAATGCACTTTCTAGATATGCAAAAGAAATATATAGATATTAAATTAAAATTATTTTATAAATATTCGAAAAAAATCATACTTTCTGTCACATGTATAAGTATTAATATTAAATCATGATATTAATTTCTTTTGTGCTCTGTTTTAGATTTTTAGATGTTCGTAGCAATGGTGTTTGGCTTGTAATGGTGAGTGTAATGATTATTACATTTAAAAATAATGTTATTATTTATCATGCCTTTTAAACTGTATAAAAATTTATATTTTAGCAGGCAATATTGTTACTATAATTTTATTATTTTGCAATGTTTTATTTTATTATCTTTAAAACATTGTTGCCTATGAGTGGCAATATTACAGTTGTGATGCTAAATTTTTCTCTTGATAATGGGAACATGGAAAAAATTAATGAGGAGCTGTTTTTGCATTCAAATCAGCAACCATTATTTAAAAATTTAATATTAGTATGCATTAACATTTCTATAATATATTGCATGTTAAATATATTCATGAAATATTTAATAAAATTTTCTTAATAATAATTAACTAACTGTTAATTACTTTTAATTGTTCGATTCATTTGCAATAATGTAAATTAAATTCTTAAAATTCTTGCATTATAAATTTAGATTGAAATTGTAATGAATAACAGGAGAGGCTGAATTTTATTATCAGATATTTTTGCATCAGAATTATATTATCCTTATGATATACATCATTAAAAAAGTTTCATATATCCTATTAATCTATAAAATAATTTTTATTAATTTATTTCTAAATTATTTTTTATTTAAATATAATGTTTTACATTATAACTCAATTACTTTCAATTATGACATGATGCTTTAAGATTGCACCTGCAATATTCACAAATTAAGTACTTCTGCAGATGTCAAATGAAAAAAAAATGTTCCTATATGTCTATATGCATTGTTTTTTAATACATTGCTAAAATACTTAATTATAAGTTTTAAAGATAATATGGAGGTTGTAAATTAAATTTGTTTCCTTTCTACATTTTGTATAATCATCATTAAATTTAAAAAAAAAAAAAGTTTCATTTCATAATATATTAATGAAAAGTTTTCATTTTATATATTTATATTAAGAAATATTATAATTCTGTTATTCATGATTTTAGTTTTATGCTCCTTGGTGTGGACATTGTAAGAATTTGGAACCAATATGGAATCAAGTAGCCCAGTCTTTAGTAGATACTGAAATAAGAGTTGGAAGAATTGATTGTACTAGATTTACTAGTGTAGCACATGAATTCTCTGTTTCAGGATTTCCTACTATCTTATTGTAAGTTAAAAGTTTCTTGTTTATGATGTATAAAATATATGTGATAAAACAAAAACATAGTTAAGTTATAATTATTACAGTACTTTTTGTGCTAACACATTTAAAAATAAAAGTAATACTTAATTCAATTAAATATAATCTCAATATGTATTTTATAAAATTGTTGTTATTAGATGCCTTTTTTTTAAAAAAACATAAATTGGCCTTTTAGAGATTTAATTTTGTTTTGTGATTTATGCATTGTAAAATCATTTAACCATTGTATTTTTTAAGATACGTTCTTCTTCTTATTATTTTTTTATTTGTTCAGAGTTCATGTTTTTTTGTAAATTGGGGATTATTTTAACTTTTAATTCATTACAAGCACAACATTATTCAAGAACATTATTATGTAATGTGTATGCAAAATTTTTTAACTAGTATTATTATTATATTTAAAATTTGTCATTAGATGTACAACGTAATTGTATAATGTTTATAACATTTTTATGTGCCATATAAATTCCTTTAAATGTTATTTAAAAATATTAAGTGTAAATATTGCCATTTAATCCATTAATTACCGGCCTAATTTCCATTATGAATATTATTATTTGATTTTTTTATCAATATCTGAAGAAAATGCATATAGTTAAAGTAAATTTTTAAAATTAAATTTATGTATATTTTAAAAAGTATCCAAAATAGATTAACTTATTTTATTACCTAGTAAAAAAAAAAAAAAAAAAAAATTACTATTTCCTTATTGTTATATTGCACAAAGATTATTGTTAAATTTTCCCCTGAGGTGTGGATTTGGCAATTGATTATTAGTTTGTGATTTATCAATGGTGCCATAATAATTGGGAAGTACCAAAAATTTTATTAATTGTGAACATTTCAGTACACTAAAACTTTTAATATCTTAGTAATTTAATTTGTCGAAATTTGTTTCGTAAAATGTATTATTGGATTTTAAATTATTTGCTTCTGTTTCATAGTATTAAAGGACATAAAACTGTAGAATATCGAGGAGACAGAGAGCGTTCTGATATTGTGGACTTTGCTAGAAGGATGGATGGGTAATTATTCATTATAATTTTTATTATTGTATTCTAATTAAAATTACATGCACAATGTAATTGGAATTGATGTGAAATAAATTAATCAATTTAAATAGATTGGTTTATTTATTCTTGTTATTCAAGAAATACATTTATTTATGTATAAAATTAATATCAAATTTATAATTATCTGAAACAAACATTTATTGTTCATGTATTTTTAAATGAATCTCTCCTTATAAATTACTTAGTATTTAGAAAATGATGTGTACAACTTTATTATATAATTTTTAATGTATATATAAAATAATATAAAATATGAAAGAAATATACATGTTAAAGAGATAAATATTTCATATGAGTAAATATTAATGGATAAGGATAAGGAAAATTATTATAAATGAATTATAATAATTGTGAATAAAATATGATTTTATAATGTTAAAATTATTTTTTAACATTAAATAAAAATTTTAAATGTTGGTATTAAGTATTTTATATTCTAATAAAAGTATATTCTAATAAAAGAAAGTATTTTTTCATTCATTTTAAAATAACTATATTTATTTATATAATTTAAACTTTCAAATTGTAATGCTCTTTTTTACTCTAGGCCAGCTGTACGTTATGCAACTTGTACTCAATTTGAAGGTTTCAGGGAGCTGAAGAAAGTATTTTTTGTCTACCTTTATGATTCAAAACTTCCTGAAAATGAACAGCTGAAGGTGACTATTTTCTTCTTTCATTAAAAAGATATTTTATGATTGGGGAACATTTTTGAATGATTAACAAGTATTGACGTAATTAATATTTTTGAAAACTATTTACTTTGAAATTTTATTTTTGTATAAATTAACGTAAAATGTATCAGTTAGCAAATATTTTTGAAAAAGCATTCATGGGCACATTTATATTACATATCAGAAAATTTTTAATGTTTTTGTATGTCTTATTTATAAATTTAAATATCTTACACCACATAATAAAATTAAAATATCTTAATTATTTATAACGGCCAAGTGGCTAGTGCTCTGACCTTTGGTACCACAGGCTTTATTTTTAATAGAAAATATAATCAATGTATTTTGGTTATCAACATATGTATGTATATTATCAATGTATTTAAAGTGAGTTTGATAGATTTTCATTTATTGTAGGATAATTATACTCGAATTGCAGAAGAATTCCAAACTGTAGTAAATTTCTATACAGCTCCAGCTTCATGCCTTGCTTCTGTACCAAATGCAGTAATGCCAAAAGAACAGTCTGCTTATGTTTGCAAAGATGGTTCCTGTTTTCAGTATAATGGTTAGATTATTTTATGTATTTGCTTTCACTAAAAAAATCATACATGATTTCTTAAAATTTGTTACAGTGCATTTCAATGTTTTGGATTTTCTTGAAAGCTTCCAATTTTTTTAATATTTCTAAGTTTAAGAAATCAAGAAAAAAATTCTATTAATTGTTTGATAATGATATCTTTTAATGTTTTATTTATTTATTATTTTTTTTTTTTTTCATTATAGACAAAAAAAAAATAGAAGTGTATTTTATGTTTTATCTAATTTTTCATTATTGTGTTCCTTTTAATTATCACCTTAAATTATTGCCCCATTTAATTGTTGCACCTTAAATTATAGTTTTTGAGATTTGGATATTGATTTATTATTTTATTTAAAAAAAAAGAAAATTTTTATTTTTACATTTTGATACAAAGCTTTTTTTTGAAGTTAAATACTATAATTGTGATCTCAATTATAATTTTGTAATATAATTAAAAATTACTGAATTATTTATTTAAATTTACTTTTGATATAGAATTTTATGTAAACTCTTGATATTTCAGAAGAAGAATTTATGTCGCAAAACATTTCTTTACGTGAATGGGTAAACAAAGAAAGATTTCCAGCTTTCATGAAGATGTCAATAGGCAATTTTCACCAATTATTGAAAAGTGGAAAATATTTAGTTGTTGCAGTTTTGGAGGAAAATCAAATTGGAGGATTGTCTCTCAAAATGTCAGAGTAAGTGATCCAAATGTCAAATTTTATTATGATATCTTACATTATTCATGTCTAATGGAAATTTTCACAATCTTTGTGATCATGATATTTTTATTTCTATTGTTGAAACTAAAGGTACTGATTTATTCTATATGAATCCAACTGATTCGCAATTACACCGACAACTCCATAAAGTGTTTAGCTAATGAAATGTCTCAGTATTCTCTTCTGAACAAATGTTAACTTGTTCTAAATTTGTAGGAATTTGTAAGTATTTTTATTATTTAGTTAAAAAAATATTATAAAGAAATATTACAGTAGTGAATTAACATGGCTGAATATTTAACGTACCAATTTGAAACTTACTGGTAAATGATAATATAACGTCATTTTTGCCAAGTAAAAAAATATATCCTTTAAGTGAAATGATATTTATGTAATCTTAATTTTGGGACAAGAAGGGACATAAGAATCATAACTTTGGCTTTTTTGTTAGGATTGTACAATTATTTGTAAAGGAAACTGTATCATTAATAATTTAATATCATTTGTTACTGCTTTCAAATTTTTTCATTGTTGATATGAAGAACTGATATTATAATGAATAAGTACATATTTAAATTTTTGTACTTTTGTTAGGCTTATTCTCTTATACTTTTATAAAGTAAATATTTAAATATTATTTATTACAGTAATTTAGTTGAAAGAAATCCTAAATTTCTAGAAAACATTTCTTTAATTAAAGCAACTTTTGCCTAGATAATTTGATTTTTTTTTCATGTTTTGAGATTAATGACTAAATGTAGAAGCCTCAGAAGTGTTTCAATGTCTTTTTTAAATTTGTTATATTATGAATGAATGCTAGTTGCATTATTTAGTATGACATTAACATTTCATACATTTTTATGTATACATTTAAATACTAAGCCATACAAATACTATAAACTTATGTTCTTTGTAAAAATTTATTCTGTACTTTTTTCATCCCTAAATAAATTTTGGTAACTCTATTTTTATAATGAATGTTATCTTTCTGAAATAGTTATTCCAATTTCTTAATTGAAAGTTTTGATTAAGTTATATATTGCTATGTAAGAAAACTATATAGTTATTCAAAAGTGCTTGATTTAAATTTTATCTTAAAGCTAAGTATATTTATTTTTTTTTAGTAAAGTTTTAATTAATTTAGATCAGTGGCTCTCAAACATTTTAAAATCGAGGCTCATTTAAAATCCTTAGATAATTGTAGGCACACTGCATACAAATTTCTGAGAAATATGTTATAATAGTTAAGTCAAATAATGAAATGCAAGTTTATTTTTTCTTGAGTTTTATTCATTTTTGTGTTTTTGAGAAGCACGAGCTTGATGTGTCCTAGAGATTTCTTCAATGTTTGGGCATGTATTTAAAAGGAAAATTCTCAGTGATACATTAAAGATTTCCTCTCTTTTTCTTTAAATCATAGTGAGGATAGAAAATTCTAATTCACTTAAATATGATGCTGAAAATTAAATAAAATTTTCAAAGCTTTTTTTTTGAGATATTTATATGCATTTTTTAAAGAAGGTTTCAAATTGACAATTCCTTATGTTTAACCATCAATTCACGATTAGTGCATATAACTACTAGTTCTTCAATTAATGTTAGATAGTCAACTTCATAACTTTCAGACATTGGAAGACACAACTTTCGACAACTTCACAATTTGCAAACATTGGAATCTCATAGGCAGTAATAGTGGCCTAATGACCAACTGGTTAACACTCTGGTCGTTGGCACCGAAGGCTTCAGATTCGAATCCTGGCGGTGGCATGGATGTTTATTGGTGGTTAAGAATCCATGTCCATATTAAACTGTAGGTCTCTGTCTATTTAGCCTAAAGTGTGCACAAAATGGCTGTAGAGGGACAAATTGGACCAAACCATAGGCAGTAATGTAATTTTTTTTTTAACAATGAAAATCGCATAGATTCTTGCACTTCTTATGAAATTATGACTACCTATGAAGTTACTGCTCCTAGCTTCTCAGAAACATTCTTTGGTGTATTATTGCTGTTTGCACTTTTTATGCGGATAAAAGAAGAAGAAAAAAAAGCAATCAGAAAAGTTAGTTGGTTATAATGAAAGTTGTCTTTGAATGGAAAAAACTGACATAAAGAGTAACCATATTTATTTTTTTTTTTATATGGACACGTATTTCTCGGAAATACACCAGAGCTGACCAGGAAATCTTTTAGGATGCACCCTGGCATATCCGTTGAGAACCATTGATTTAGATAAATTACCTGAAAATTAACTAAAAAAATAATTAATACAATCTCTCAAAGAAATTTTTCAAATTATTTCATATTAAGTGGTTTGCAAAAATGAATTAACATTTAAGAGTGCAGTAGTAATATAATTTATTGATTTGTACTTCTATTTTAGGTTTAGAGATGTAGTTGAAGCAATTGCAGTAAATAATAAAAACCTTTATCACGAGTAAGTTATTATTTTGTAAATTAATTTATTACTTAAATATGTTTAAATTTGATAAATTCCACCTACATTTCTTTTTCTTATTGTTTGATTTGTGATTAAGTAAAATGATTTATTAAGAATTTGACTAATTTGCAAATCAATATATTAATTTTACAAAATAAATAAATAAAAGTGAAAATATATACTGTACATTTTTCTTTCAGTGATTTTATATTTGGATGGCTAGGACAACCAGAAATTGCAAATAATA
This sequence comes from Caerostris extrusa, assembly GCA_021605095.1. Lineage (NCBI taxonomy): Eukaryota > Metazoa > Arthropoda > Arachnida > Araneae > Araneidae > Caerostris > Caerostris extrusa. The sequence goes on along the minus strand of BPLR01017817.1, from coordinate 126,346 downwards.
TAGCTATACAGACTCTACCAATACCTAGTTTAATTATTGTGAATTCTACAACATATCAATATTATTTGCCTAAACTAGAAGATGATGAAAAAATACCTTCACCACAAAGTATTTTAGAGCTTTTGGATCAAGTAAAGAACAATAGTGCTGAGGTAATAAATTTTTGGGAGCATTTCCTTTTTAAATATTAATATTCTCATTTTTTTTTAATTTATAAAATTCTTTTTGAAAATTTCATTATTTGTTTTATATTTTTTTTATTTTTAGTTATGTAATTTAGAAATAAATGATTTAAACCTTTAAATATATAAAAATTTACAAGTATTTTATCTGCAAATTAACAAAAAATAATAATACATTTTATTTTTTTAAACACATTTTACTTGTTCAAATATAGTAAATTTGCCATATAATTTAAGTAGTCAACAGAGCAGAATGATTATAATGTTTATAGATAAGAAAAAGAAATAATAATTGTTCTATTGTTTAACAGGCTTTTGGAGGTGAAACACTACTTTACCGCTTTCATAGATTATCATATAGTCTTCAAACATCATTGTTTGTAAGTATTGCTATATTTCCCTACTGCATATTTTATAAAGAGGTAATGCTTTTGATAATAAAAAATGATTAAATATTCATCTAAAAAGAACATTAGTTTTATTATTTTTAATTATATTATTAATAATTAGTTATTATTTTTAAAATTATCCTATACTTAATTTTAGTTTAGATCAATTGCTATAAATAACAATTATATTAATTCAATAATGACTGTTATGATTATTTTACATTTTCCAAATAATCAGTTTAAAAAAATTTGTCTGGTTTTTTAAAATCATTATTCTATTAGAATATTCAAAATGCATCAAATGTTCTCATGCATAAATTTGTTCATTTGGCATTATTTATTTCATTTTGAAAAAGGGCATGTGGAAAGGTAACCCAGTTTTGACGACAGTTCTTCTGGGATTACCTTTAGGACTCTTCAGTATTATTTGTTATACTACTTGCTGTACAGATATTTTAGAAGCTACTGATGATGATGATGAATCAGATATTGGTAAGTATTATCAAGCAATATTTATAAACTAGTTGCACTAGCACTTATTATGGGCTTCTCTAATTTGCCAGAATTCTGTCGAATATGAAACGCCCTTTGTCTTGTATTTTCATATATTATTAATACTTATCAAATATTATTTGTGTTAATGAAAACATTATAAATTGACGAAATGTAATAAAGTAGTACTGTGAAATCTCTGCAGGCAGAAAAAAGTGAGCATGTCTCATGATTTTGAATTAGTGAATTATGTCATTTTATGATAATTTAACTAATTATAATAAAGTTTTTAAGTAATAATATGTACAATCCTTCAATCAATATTCTATTGAATTCAAGTTGAATGAGAAACAATTATTAAGATTCTAATTAAGTTAAATAATTTTTCTTAAGATTGGAAATTTTGATAAAAATTATTCTTAGTTAACTTGCTTGCTCATATTTTTAAAATCTTCGAACTAAAAAAAAATATTTTTTGTTTCTCATTAGATGAAAGACACCAGAAGAAAGAATAATGTTCCATCTGTGATATTAAGTTTGTAATTTGTTGCATGTTTTTTCCTGTTATAAATATTTATTTATCTGTACAAATGTACTATATTTTAAACACTTTTCATTCTTTGATACACAAGAATCCACAGTCAGCATTCATGAAACTCAAGATCTATGCATAGTTAAGGCCTTTACTTCTTGCGTATTGATTACGCAAGAAACCACATTCAGCATTTATGAAAATTGTAGTTTTAATGGTCGTATATTTTAAAAATCTTGTATTTTAGATTTAGATGTGTATTTTATACATTATTCACAAGTTAGAAATCTAAATAAAATATTACTTAAAAATATCTGTTGTATATACATATATTAATTTTCCAGATGTACAATTAAAAATTTTGTAATAAATAAATACTATCTTCTTAAATGATTATCATTTGTTTTAAAACTTTTATAGATTGTGAAAGTATACTGCAAAAGAAAGCTACATTATAAGATAAGACAACTTATGCTCATAACTCAAATAATTAAATCTTGCAAAATACACCCCCTCCCCAAAAATAAATAAATAAACCATGTATATGATTAAAACTTATATATTTTTTAAAAAAAGTGAGCACTTAACTTTTTACTATAAAAACAGTCGTCAAATATTGTGCAAGAGGTCAATGTCAATATTACATTCATTAGACATATCAATTTAAAACTAGGGTAACATATATTTGAAGGGGAGGGGGCATCATGTCTTTAAATAAAACACAGTGTAAAAATAATTCACAGCCGTTTTTTTCCCCTGTGTTAACTAATGTATTTCATGCTTTATTAACATTGATACTGTTATTAATGTAGAACTATATATAAAACAAAAATATCAAAATTGTGCAATACTTTTATTTTATCATTATATGAGAGAGCAGTTGAAAGAATAATGAATTCCAAGAAAGTTTTCTACTTGCCATAATAAAATTACCATTCAACAAATATGATTTACTGATATTATTGGCTGTTTATCTTTAATGAAGGTTAACCTTAATTTTTTATCATCTCTTTTTTTTAAAAAAAAAAAAAGTAATACAACAGAATATATTTGCTAGTACAAATGTAAGTAATTCCAAAACTTATAAGATAGAATAGGTGTTCTTATTCTAATTGAAAAATATCTTTATGTAATTACTCTGACAATTTTATTCATTGGCTGTTCTTTAGTCCAATAGTTTGATCATGCAAGCTTTCAACATTTAAATTGTATTTTTAGGGGGAGGGGGAATCTGTGAAAGGAATATAATGTTACAGTTTCTGAATTAAGATAACTTGATAGATAGTTTTTTATACAAATATTAAAACTGTAATTTCATGACCTTAAAACTTCAGAATATCTTGGTCCAAATTATAGGTTGCTGTATAAAATCAGCAGCGATTCACCCCTCCAGAAGTATTGGCAAAAACTACTGTAAAACACAAGGTAAATGCACATTGAAGCAAAGACAGATGAAAAATGTCCTCTTACAAAATATTTTTCATTCTTGGCAGATGATTTTATAGCCATGTGTTACATATTATGAAGAAAGAAAAGAACGATTCTTTTTTAAAATAAAGTGAGGAACTTAGGGAGTTACAGATTAAAGAAAGTTGCTGTATTTTTATGATTAGAGACAAGGAATGCACATTATGTGTGTGTTCAAGTGGATTAAAAAAAAAAAAAAACACCAGAACAAAATACTTGTTTGCATTTTTACAAAATATGAATAGTAATTATTAGATTACACATTTCTTCTCTCAGGTATAACACTGAAAGTTCTGCAAGTCAAACTTTTTTTAGTATTAAATGGCCTTACTTTAACTAGATACAGATCTTTTACAAATACAGGTTGTAAAAGAAATTACATGAATTGAGACATTGTCTGTGGAATAAATGCCACTTTTATTTATTATATTTTGAATCCAAATAACCTTGCAGTCCCGGATAATTATATATATTTTTAGCTTCAATGATAGACTCATACATTTATGTTTAAAAGTATGCCAGGGAATTGGATTGCCATTCCTCTAATAAAAGTTCCTATTAGCAGCAAAAATCAGAATATGAATAATAAATTTTCGAGTTGAAAAAGTTAACATTGCATCTTTATATATTCCAATGTTTTATTCCAGATAACACATTTACTGTATAATTTAAATCATTTCATTTTAAAGATGTATATCCTTTATTGCTGTTAAAGACTTCTGTATGGATATTTATTCATCCCTTTTAATTTGATTCTATTCTTAAGATTTCCAATTTTGGCAAAACGATTTCTTTTAGCATGAGGACATTTAAATTTCTAAAATAATTTACAAATTTTATTTATATAGTGTGTCTGATGTATGAAATGTTGACCATCGATATTACAAAAATTCATTAACAATTTCTGAATTTACCTAAAATTTTAATATCAAAATTTACTGTGATAAAGAAATAACATTAATATCGCTTTGGAATTTACTGAAGATAATATTGCCTACATACTTATAAATGTATACACAACTACACCATTTAAATTTTCTAGACCTTTATCAAACCACTTTGGTGTAGATAACATATAGCCTTTTTAAACTACTGACATGATCAATCTTAACAAGATATTCGAAAACTTGCAGCAGCAGTTTCACATAAATATGCTCCTTTAGTTTAGCATACAAATGAGCACTTTTTTTTTTTTTATCTAGCTGACAGTTAGTCCATTTTAAGAAATTGTTACATTAAAATGTAAAAAATGTCATTTTCCTAATGTTTTTTTGGAGTGGAAGGAAAAAGGAAATACAATTATAGGAACAAATATTTTATTAACAATATGAATGAGTTACATTGAACTCTTCAAAATAATAAACATCTTAATAAAAAAAACACTATAAACTTTTAGTAACACAAAATTATACAGCATATAATACATAATGGATGAAATAAAATTCAAATGATGCAGAGAAATATAACCAATATTCAACATTTTCCCCCAAAAGTAAAAATAATCATACTAGATTTATATATTTTTTCTGATATCATGTAAAAATTTTACAAAAACAATGTTTACAAAAATATTGATTGAAATTAAGATGTGTTTTGTTCAATGGAGAAAAATTGTTGAAGTTCTAAATTAACTGTATCATTTGAATTATGAAAGCAAATCAAAAGTTTATATAAGTAAATGCATCATTAACTAAAGTGTAAGAAACATTAGTTTCTAAAAAGCTCAACACACAAACCATTTAGATTATATTCTGAAACACATTAACAAGCAGTTAATACATGAAAGATCTATCTTACTAACAATCAATATTATAAAGGTTTAAGCATCTTTTTAGAAACTAAATTTTAAAAAAAAAAAAATCATTCATATAGTTGATGAAATTAAACCTTAACTATAAATAGCAAAGAGGAAAAAATGTACCTTAGCAAACTTAATATTTAATATAAATAAATATGAAAATAATATTCATTATATCCGTAAATGTGTATCTCAAATAATAACTTTTGTATCCATACAATTAAAAAAAAAAAGCATTGTTTTTAAACAATATTCAAACAATTTGTTAAGGGATCAAGAATTTTTTCCCCCATAATACAATAAAAATTTAAAAAATTATATTTCTTTATAAAAAATCAACATAACTGCTGATTATAATATCTTGAATAATTATTACAATGTCAACCTAATTCATTTATCATTTTTAAACATTTATTTGCTTCCAACAATAAAGTAAATATAATAAAAATCTCAATAAAAAATTTATATTATACAAAAGTTAAGTATTCAACATTGAGAGAATAACATATTTATTTTTAACATGATAAAGTCTTGCAATCTGATCTGCTTATAAAAACAATGTAAATTTTCATTTAATTTGAACAAAAATGAAAGTAATCAACTTAACATAAAAAAAGAAACCTTTTTATTCCATACAGTGGTAAATTAAATAAGTTTAGAAAATACTATCACATAAAATTAAAGCTTTACTTAAGCATAAAAATTTTTAATTGTAAATATCACAAAATTAAATAATTTACAATGTTTGTATAGAAGTCGTACATTGTCCATTGCCTAAAAGTGGAAAATTTTATATGTTATGTGTTACAAAAAGAGAAGTTTTCTCATAGTATAATTCATTGTTTCGAAAGATTATTTCAAGCTGCAATAATTAAAATTGACTGACTGAGTACACTACTAGAACAAAGCATGTAAATTATGACAGAAAAACATACAAATATTGAAACATATTTTTTCATTTATAATATATATCTATATCGCAAATTTTGTTTAATACTTAGCTTGCAATTAGAGGATAAAAATTAAGCAGCTTGATACATAGTCCAAAAATGAGGATGCTTGTATGAAATAAATAGATATGCATAATATTCTCCAAATCATATTGCAGAAGTATAATTCTTTTATTTATATATATATACTTATTTATTTATTTACATCATGGTCTTACAGCATCAATATACAACTGTACAATATACAAAACTTACGTTTTTATTTATGCTATGAGGGGTATGTCAAAGAGGTCATACATTCCCTCTGTTTCATCCAAGTTAAAAAAGTAGTCTCTCGCACCAGGAGGTGGACTTAATCTTAATAGTGGAGAGAAAGCTAAAAGGAGAGAAAAAAATTATCAAGACTTTTTTGCCCTTTAAAACATGAATACCATAATTTTTTGCCTATCATTTCAGAACTATATGTGAAAATGTATATTATATTGCTGCAGATTTCTGTTTTATTTGAAAATTTCAGTTATAAGTTTGAGAATCAAAAACACATTTTGGGTAACTAAATAATGAATGACAAAACCATATGCTATATATTTTCAAAATTTTCTTTTTTGAAATGATAGCTTAAAAAAATTCCATTTCTTCAGATGATTTCTTTTTTTCTATTACTATTAAAATGATTTTTATGTGCACTTTATTTTATTTACATAAACTTTAATTTCTCATGAGAAATTTTCAATACAAATAGCGAATGTTTTATTTCCACAAATGTATAATATACTAATTCTGAACGTTATGAGATTAAAAAAAAAAAAAAAAAAAAAAAAAAAAAAAAAAACTCTGGAAGATTGAATTTGTATAAAATCGCAACTACTTACAAATTATACCTATTTATAAATATTTGTTGAAAATTATGGTAGTTTTTTTTTTTTTTTATATATGAATCTAAACAAAAGTCTATTTTCAGAAAAAAAGTTCAGTATTTAATAACGAGGCGGCCCGATTGTCGAGTGACTAACGCTCGGGGCCACAGGCTTTGGGCCCTGGATGTTTATAATGGATCGCTATCCATTTTAAACTGTAGGTCCCAGCCTAATATGACTGTAGAAGCATTGGGCTGACAACCCTACCTCGTAAAAAAGAAACAATCTCCTGTCTCGAAATTTGCCAGTAGGCAGACGCTCTTGTTCCACTATGAGGCTGTTGCACCAATGACGATGATTTACTAGTGAATAATTTTTACACAAAATTTCATATATTTGAGTATATATTAATAGCATCTCTCATACTGTTAGAGCACAGAAACTAGAAGGTAGGCTTGAGTTACTTTTAAATGATAAATATTATTCTGTCCTGAGTAAAATAAAGTCTGCATTGAAGTATTCGAAATATTCACTCAAGTAACTAAATATCCCCTATAGTACATTTACAGGAGAAAAACATTTTCTCTTTTATTACAAATTAAAAGTGTGGGAAATATCAGCTTAAAAAAACTTCTGGAAATATCATAAATGAGCAAGCAGAATTTAATTTCTTAAAAATATAAATACAAAAAATTTTTTTAAGATATTAAAATAGAATTTTTAATTAAAGAATTGAATTAAAAAAGATATGATTCTTGAATTTTTTGAAAAAGCATTGAATATTCCAACTTGCAAAATATCCAGCCATAAGTCAAAATATTAAGATCATATTTTCCACATTCAAAATTATATACATATATAAATTTCTAAATTTATGAGGGAAAACTATAATTTCATCTCAATACATAGAAATCAATTTCAATTATTTTAATTTATCTTTTTACACCCAAAATTTTTAATTTTACTTACAAGCTACAATTGTTTTGGTTAAAAAGTACAAAAGGGAAAAAGATTTTATGACTTAAACTACAGGCTCAGAGGTTAAAAGTTTGAAAACCAATGGATTATTATAACAATAATAAGTAAGGAATTAAACTTTTAGTGTGCTTAATGTCATAAACATAAGATAAAACAAATAAAACACAAATGGAAATAAATTGAAAAGAAAGACATATCCCAATATGTTTTTTTTTTTTAATTATTATTATTACGTTAAACAGTAAAAAAATGTATTCTTTCTTGATGGCAAAATCTATACTCTAAAAAATTAACAAGATGATAACCTACAGTTTAATTTCTGGTAGTTTTACAGTTAAGCAGAATAATTCTACAAATTACATTTTTAATTTTCCCAAATACAATAAAAGTAAATAAACATACATAGAAATAAATTGCACAATTAAAAAAATAACATCAAAATCTACAAAAAAAAAAAAACACTTGGAAAGAAATTTAATTTCTCAATCAGTATCAAAAATTTCTTTTTAATATATAGTTTGCTTTCTATACATCTATCTTTAATTTGAGTCTGAAATAGGTCAATATTTTTTAAAATTCTTGTACATAAATACCTTTTTTTTCTGTAATTTAAGAACCTCTTAACTTTAAGAAGCGAGCTTAAAACAAAGTTTAAAAGATGCACGTAAAGGAGCATCTAAATTTTTTTGCTAAAAAAATAAGTAATAATCATATTAAGTATCAAGTTATTATTAAGTAATAAAATTTAAATAAAATAATTACAATTCCTTAAATTATCATCATTTCCAAAAGATAATCCATGAGTCTTGTGTTAGTATTGTATGAAAAAGCTTGATTAGATTCAACATTGAAGAAATTTTAGTTAAATTTATAATAATAAGACTTACTGATTTCATGGTTATAAAAGGCACACATGCCAATATCACTCAATACATTTGTGTATAAAAATAGTGCTTTTAATAAAACAATTCAATTTAAACTTACTCTCTTTTGCTATTAGTTCATCAATTATCTGTTCACTATATTTACCATCTGTAAAAATAAAGGAGATATTAAATTACAATATTATACAGACTTAAAGAAATTGATTATATGGATCCCATTATAATTGCAACACAAAAATATTCTAACAAAATGAAACTTTATACACACCTGCTGCTGGGTTAAATAACAAGTCTCTAGATATATCAAGTAAATTATCAGCATCATTTGCATCACTTGTAGATGGAAGTGCTGTTAAAATAAATATTAAGTAAATATATGAATTTCTGATTAAAATCTGATTTGTAATTACACAAAAAACCAAATAAAAATCATATTACTAATATTTTTTTTTTTTTTTTTTTTTTTCAATTTAATAAAAAGTTTAATGAATATTCAAAGCAAAAACAGCAATTCTTTAGTTTTAAAATAATTTTTTTGAAGACATCTACACTATTTTAAAATACATTGCAAATATAATACTCTTAAATATTACATTCATATTCTAATTAAACTATCAAAAATGAGCAAAGCAAAAGAGTTGCACTAAATAGAAATTTAGGGTGATAGTCTATCAATCCAACTGAAGTCTTGGGCAATAACACAATTGAATCAGATCTTTGTATGAAGATAGCTACAAGGATCAGATCTAAATTATGGGATTTTAGCCAAAGGCCCATGGACTTAGATGAGAAAAGAATTTTTTTTTTTTTTTTTACAAATTAAAATTAATAGAATTATTTTTTTGGACAATGAGAAAAGAATTTTTTTTTTTACAAATTAAAATTTTTACATTAAATAGAAGTCAGTAAAATTACTCATTCACAAGGGGTAATTTTTAACAATGCATCTTTAGAAATCAGGAGGGAAAAAAATTCAATAGAAGACAATCACAGAGAACAATAATCTTCGAAATTTGTTAGTGTAACATTGTAAAGAAAATAAGTCTGTTACAGTAATTTATCCATCAAAAGCTAACTTATGCCCTAGAACATAAAAGGAAAAAAAGTTCATAACAGATAGCTACCAGCATTAATACTATCAGTCAAAGAATTATCAGAACATATACATAATATCTCATTGGAACTAAAGTGTCAATGATTTGTCATAGATAGATATTTTAAAATAGTTACTTGTAGGGAAAAGATTTCTTTTAATCGCTCCATAACCTCTACAATATTCTATTCTTTAAAAAGCATAACTCTTAATTTAGGCTTAATTGATCTCTCAAATTTAAAACTGCCTGTAGGAAACTAAACAGAACCATGATTTTGTTCTTAGTATATGACACTATTGCAGTGAAAGACTTGCAATATTATCGAAATCTTCTCAAGAACGTGAATCACAGCAAAATTAAAAATCAAATGATCCTTTTGTAATTAAAAGGCATTATATAATAATTTTCAAAAGTTCAGAAATTTATCTAACCTGATTGCGTTATATCAACCAAATCTGTTTTTGATGTTCTTTTTTTAGGAGCGATAGGGGACAGTGCTGTTAAGGGCTGAGGTGGTCCTTTTCTGGGGGACTGCCGAGTGACCATTCGGGAAGCAGCAGCAGCCGCTGCACTTTCTTCTGCTGCAGCAGCAGCCTTCAATATTAAAAAAGTAAAATCATATTTAAAAAGTTACATTAGAAATTACATACATTTACATAAAATATATATTGAAGCTTTAATCAAAGATTTTTTTTTTTTTTTTTTTACTGTTACATTCATAAAATGAACAATGAAAATTTACAACTCGTATTAGAAAAAAATTTTCTGTTAAAATTTTTTTCTTAATACTTTTAATTTCATTTAAACTTTAGATAATTCCAATGATCACTAAGAAGTTTAATGGCTCATAATTTTATTTTATGTGTTTATCGCATCGATTAAAAAACTTCAAATTAAATATTCTTTAAATAAAAAATATATATTAATTTAGTCCCAAAATTTACATTCTAATACTCTCTAACATAGCATAGAAATACTACAATTGATTGCACCAAGACGATAAATCTAATCTTAATAACTTTGCAAACATTGAGTTCCAGATAATTATTCTCCACAAATTTAAGTGGTCTTTGATATTTAATTGAGCATATTATATGTATATCTAACAATCTTATATCAAAGTGCTTACTTTAATTTTGAATAATTGTCCATTTACACATTTATGTATTGGAAAGTTATCCGAGATCAAGTATTTGGGTATAAAAAGAAATATTAATTTGGAAATTGAAAAAGAACTTTTAAAGGTAAAAAAAGAAAATTTTAAGTTCCCCATATCAACCCTCAATCCCATACTTCGAATAATACTTGGGAGGAGAAAATACCTAACCTGTTGGAGAAAATTATCGCACTAGTTTCAGGAAAGAAATACATCTTACTTCTAGCTCTCTCTTTTTCTGCATTGATCTATTACCAATCACAGCTGCAATGGTTCTTTTTACTCCGATGGAAGCTTGTCGAGTTTGTCTACTAGAAGTTCGGACAGGACTTGCAGATTTTATATCTTGCTCTTGTTTTCTCATTTGCACAACAGGAGGAATAGGTTTTGGAGGGGGAGTTTCTGGTTTAGGTGGCTCCAGTATTGGAACTGGGGGTAACTGTATCTGTGGTTCACTAGCAGGCACATCCTATAATAATAAATAAATATCTTTAAATTGATGCCTTAAAAAAAATGAAAATTTATTACTACAAAGATTAAACAAGCTATTTAAGAATATTTAAAAATGAGTTAGTGTGTGTATAATTTATTATACATATATGTATTAGCTCATTATTATTCCCTATACACTTAAAATGCCTATTATCTGATTATATACCATAAATGCCTACATCTGATAAGAATAAAACTTTTTAGTATATATTACCTTAGGGATAATCTGTGTAGAATCTTTGTTTACCAATAATACATTGATGGGACCAGTCGATGAAGACATGTGAAGTTCATATTTATGCGGTAAATCTAATAACTCTTGCTGAAATTTATATAAAGAATAAATAACACAAAGGAAAGAATTAACATCTTTTAAAACTTTACAATACAGCAATAAAATAATTTGTAACTAAAATGAAAATATAATAACATCTTAGTATATAAAGAAAAAGTATGGAACAATTATAAACTCTTATTAAATTTGTGAATGCTTTTTCTTTCTTTTTAAAAATAAATTAACAGGAAATATCCAAATGTGCAATATAATGAGGGACTATTGAACCAATAAATTTTAATATTATAGTTGAAGAAATTAAGAATTTTATATCTGTGAAATTCCTCTTTTTCTCAATTTATGATAGCGAATTATGTTTGGATTTTAAATCAATTAATCAAATTTATTACTTTACATGGAAATGAGAAAAATTTTTTTTAGACAATTTAATATTTTTTTTCATTAATGAAGCTAATTTTATTGAACATTGAAACTTGAAAATAGTAAATTTTCTATATCAATATCAAATAGAAAGAACAATGTTACAAAATATTCAAGTAGTTAAAATGTTTTTTAACCACTTAGATGCATTAAATATTTTTGTAGATGATAATAAATATCTTAAACATGAAGTAAGCATATCTGACTTAATAGTTGAATGGAAAAAAAAAAAAAATGTCACTAAATTTATAAAGTGCTTTACTTGATTATTATCTTAGCTAAAATTACAGATTAAGAATACAAAATCAGGGTTTAGATAAAACTTTATAAATATGAAGTTAAGAATAATCACTAGTATTTATGTACAAAGCTCTTTTATCCAAGCAGCACACTCATTCACAGAAAAAAAAAAAAAAAATACAATATATGCATGTGTGTGCTTAAAAAACTTTAGTATACAATATTTAAAAGGGAAAATTATTTAAGAAGAGTAAAATTTAATGTTATTTATAATTTTACAAACTCAAATGTAAAATCATAATAAAAATCAAATAAATAAATCATGATATATTTCATTTTGCTGACTTTTTAACAATAAAATTTTTAACCAAAGAAATATAAAAATTATTTTTCTGTTATCTGTAGATTTACCTGTTCAAGTGCATTTACAGACAAGTTAGTTCCTGCAGGAGCTTCAACAGCAATCATTGTATCCCCATCAAAAGATTTGCATATGTCTTCATATAACACATAGGACAAATCAGAATTTTCAGGTTCCTCCCTGATGTTACAAATGCTCTGCACAATCCACTGTTCATGCAATTCCAGTTCTTTTTCCTTCTGGTCTAGGAAGTCTAATTCTTTTTTTAAAACTGCAAGTCTGTCGGATATTTCTCTGGTATTGCAACCCGGACCAGCACCCCTTAAAATGTAACCATCATAAGAAATTAATATTATATACATATACACATGCAGATAGAATTTACATGCCGAAAATAAATTTTCTGCTTACTTTAGAAAATGTAAATTCATCAACACAGATGTTATAATCATGGAGGTACACAAGTGTACTTTCCGAAAATTATTTACTATAGGTAAGAGTAGTTAGACTCAAACAGCTTTGTTATCCAAAAATGCAGACATAAGTTTTCTTATGCCAAATTGAAATTTTATTAAAAGTTTGGGTTTTACTTTTTTTGCATCCTTTTCAAATGTTTCATATTTCCAATTACATAAATTTTGTAGTATTTAAGTAATCTATAATTTATTTAACAATACTTTTTATTTCATCATATACATAATTCATAATGTATATAATAAACAAAGAAAAGTTCTTGGATTGGTGCTATCTAAAAGGTGACTTTAAAAAATGGTGAAAATTTTGAAACTAATAAGAACAAGCAAAAGGCTTCTGCACAGCATTCTTAATCAACATAATTTTTAAAGGTTTAATATTTAAAAAGAGATTTTGCCAAATTAAAATTAATTGCCAAACATTAGTAAAAAGTAATTAAAATTAAATTTTACCCACATTCATGTTTCTGAACAACAATTAACTACTTGTTGTATAGAAATTAATTTGTGTACATGTTTCAGAAATTTGTACTTGTATACTGTCGTCTCATTTAGTATTCTTTAATGTCATAAACAATTTATTTTGGTGTTTTTCATTAAAGAAATATAATATATAATAAATGTTACGGGAGGCTTTAGACATAGTTAACCATAATTTGTCTCATCCTTAGCTTCCTAATAAGCTCAACAGTAATTATCTCCCATCACAAATTTTTTTCTTTAGTGTATTCAAATTGATTGGTATATATTTTACTTATTTATTATGCAAGAAAAAAAACGGCATTCACTTTGAAGTTGCCAGGGAAAAGCTAAATTAATGCACCTAATTAGTATGCCTTAAATGAAGTCTAAAAAATATTTTACACTGAAATATGTATAGTAAAATAAGGGGAAAAGAAATTTGTTTTGAAAAGTGAAATAATGTTTTTTTTTTATAAATATAATTTATACTAGAAAACCATTAAAAATCATTTTTTAAAAATTTGGAGGTCATGAAGTTTATGACTCATTTCGTTGTTTAAAATTCAAAAACAAGTTCCATAATTTAAAATTTAAATCCAAAATCGATATGTTGTAATACCACAACATTGGATAATACATGGATTTTAAAAATTCCAATATCATTCAGCCCTAATTTGTCAATGAATTCAAGTGTTAATAAAAATTAAACAAGGGATTTAGTTATACAAGCAAAAATAAAAAGCAAAATAATATAGAACTTACTTCCATTGTATGCTATTTTTTGATTTTTTTTCTATTAAACCAATTCCCTCCAAAACATTCGTTATATCATAGATTCTCCTTTTTTGTCGAACAGCTAAAGTATCAGCAGCCTATAAAAAGATTTCATTAAAATTATATTTGAATTATGAATGTAAAAGTACTATGCAATTTTTTTCAAAAATATTTAGATAATTTGTGCTGCTACTTAAATTTTAAGACTTAGTTATTTTAAAGGTCTCAAGAGATTTCATCAGATGTTTTGTCTTTTCTGGATAATTGATATTTTGTAATAGCATTTGACCTAGCATTGGATTGGGATTCATAAGAACAAATTGTCAAAGGAGAACTGGAGGTGGATGCTAATGATGTTGACATAAAATTAACAGAGCTAATAGAATCCACATGCATAATTTTAATACAAAAGTACAAGATATTTTCCTTATTCAATGATGACAACTTCAAATGAAACTTCTCAGTACTATCTTAAAAATTATGAGTAGTTTGTAATGCTTAAGGACAAACATATATACACAACCTTCCAATCTAAATGATCCCCTAACATTATAACAAAATTCACAATACAGATAAACATTCATAGTCGTATCTGAAATTTATATTAAAATAAGGTTAATTTACAAATAATTTAAGACTTAATGCTACCAATATAAGCATAGCAATTATTTATTGCATATTATATATAATATATAGGAAAAAAAAATGAACTTTTTAATATAAAATACTGCTTAATATTTTGAAATGAAAAAGTATTACAAGTGCAAAAGAACTTATATAATTAACTAATTCCCGGCACTACGTTCCATGTTGAACCATGGCCTCCCTAACAATACGATTTTAAAGTCGACAGTCTGGAGCTTTGATTTTCCTATTTGTGATCTTTAGGTTCTTCAGATCCTTTTCCACTTCATCATTCCATGTTTTTTTTTTTTTTTTTCTGTGGCCCTGGCACTTATGCCTGAAAATCTTCTTTTATATATATATTTATTAAACTCTGTCCGTCTATACCTAAAGACCACATATACTAGCGGTTTTTGTTTTTTTTCGCAGTAAACTAGGGGGAATATAATACCGGCAATATATTTATTGGGATAAATTATTAAATGTTAAAAAGTAACTATTAAAAAAATATTGCACACATTTTTATACTTTTTATGAAAGCTAATATATTTTCTAGAAATTGAAGGAAATTTTTTTTTAATCTTTCTGGAATGATATATGAAAGGTCTAGTAAAAAGCATCACAAAGGAAACAGAAAACGACTAATGTTTTTCAATGCTTTTCAGACATGCAGATTATCCTCAGGAGGATTAGCATAATTTTAAAATTATTAATGTAGCTATTTTTCCTGAAGCAGAATTGAAACAATACTATTAATTTAATACATAATGGCTATCACAATGCTGCAAGACATTTGGACATTAGTTTAAAAATATACTTTAATACAGTTATATAATTAAAATATAATGATTATTGCAGCACATAATTTTATATAAAAAAATTTAGTAAATACTTGAATAAATTAGAGTAACATCATTATAAATTTTAGCTAAAAGAAAAATTAACTACTTATCAGACTTCCAAGAAAATAAAATCTGGGAAACGGTGGCAGAAAAAAATGCATGATGTAGAATTATAATAGCCAATATGTAATCTTTGTGGCTTATACAATATTTTCTGCTGAAAAATTTGTTTATAGGAATGCAAATTAAATTCAAAAATTTAATTTCTATATTATTAGTCATTCTGCACAGTGTTGAGCACTCCTTCACATGCTGTATTGCAGTGTGGGGAAAAAAAAATGTATATTTAAATGATTTATACTTTATTGTTCTATTATCATGACCTTCAAAAATTTTAATTTTATCAGGTATCAAGTCCACCACAGTATTTTTCAGTGTTTTAATTATTTATAAATTGGGTATAATATGATTACAAATTCTGCACTATCTAACATTCAGTGAAAATGTCACTAAAAGAATTTTAAAAATGATTTACAAGACCTGAAACATAGTTTATATTGATATATTTCATTATGTTTAAAAATTTAACTTTAAGAAAAACTTATTCAGCATTTAAGAACAAGTTTTTCATTTCAGAACCTGAAAAATCTGCATTCATTAATAAACAATGCTCACGAATATATCATGTTTTACTTTTGGTAATTTTTTTTTATCATACTTTACATTAAAAATGACGGTAAAATTCCAAATTGATCCAAGTTTGCATAGGCAATAAGCAATTTATCAACTCAGAACTAAGCTGTCCTTGTAATTTATGAATTCAGGGCATTTTTGTCAGTATAAATATTAGATTATTTTTTTTGTAAACCTATAGAAGACGTTGGGAGGGGAAGTGTGTTACAGGATTCTGAAAACATTTCAGAATATTTAACAAAGCCTCAGTCTCCCATTATTCCTTGTAAAAAAAATAACTTCAGAGGTTTCCCATGTTCCAAAATACACCTTATAACTCTCTATCAACAGTCTTCATATATACTTCCATACTTTAATATCCTACGGACTTCTACAAAGCAAAATTCTCGACTTAATTTAAGAGGACAGACACTTTAATAGCTTTTATTATAAATATTGACAAGGAATTCTTGAAGTGACATGTATAAGGATTACAGTTGCATTTTTTTTTTTATTTACTCTTTTGATAAATTTTACACCTCTGAATTTCCCAGTTATCGCAGATGAATTGCCAGAACAAAATGCCATGCATCTCACTCAGAGTATTACATTTTACTTTAAATGAAAATATTTTCATTTGCAGTCTTTTCACAGAGCATTGTTGATCTATATTTTTTTCTTCTAAAAATACATCCAAAGGTGATTAAAATTGAAGTTTTTTTACAGATGATCGAATTAATTTGTTTTAATACATATACTAGCCTGGGAGCCAAATCTAATTTTATTAAATATAAAAACTTTTTATATTCAAGTGTTTAATAAAACAAGTTTAATATATAAATAAAATCATTAACATTAAAATATGGAACCAAATCAATTATTAAGAGGAAGTAAATAAATAATTCATGTAACCTTCAAAATTCAATTTCAAGGCCAATCCTAAAAATTATATTTTAAGGATTAATTATATTTCTATGAACAATTACGAGAAAAATTATACTTCAATGAACAATTGCGAAAAATATTTCTATGAATTTCAATTAAAATGTTTATGTCGCAAAATGTAAGAAGTTCTTATTTTACTATTGTGATACAAAATTATAATTTTTGATGCATTATGGTAACAAATAATTAACATTTTTAATTCTTCACTTTGAATGTTACATAAATTTTGTATTTAATTTCATTTCCTAACAGTACAATACACATTTTCAAAATATGTGTCATCTGTGAAATGTCACGTGGGATGATGTTTGTAAACATTTGAAATCTTTACTGAAAGTTAAATGCAACTTGTATAAAGTATTCCAGATTATTAGTTGGAATTCTTGTATATGTTTAAGGTGCAAATTAAACACAAATACTTAATAAATGTACAAATGATTAAATCTGTATCATAACAATAACGAAATAAAAACGCACATTCAATTTCAACAAATAAATAATCTAAGACAAAATGATAACTTTTAAACTATTTAAATTTACGTATTGCATTTTAAATTATAATTCCATGTGAAAATTAACATACGCCGGTTACAATATGTTAACATCGAAATTCGAAACTTCAGTCCAAAAGCGGCAATTTTGATTGCGCATAATTTAAACTGGCGCCATAGACTGCCAACGACAGTGGAGGCGCTTAAAAAAAAAAAAAAAAAAAAAAATAGACAACGAAAGTAAATAATTATAGAAAACAAGTACTAACCACTTTTAGGTCCAAAACACCATCTTTAGCTTCTTGAAGTAAAGAAACAAATTTTGTTGTCAATAAACCTAAACTTTTTTCGTGCCTACTTGGAATACCTAATAAGTCAGCCATTTTATTCAACGGAAAACATTACATTGCCAATTCAGTAATATAAATTCCACATAAAAATAATATTTCATTATAACAATCGAATAAAACAGATAAATACGTTATTTCAAACTTAAAATGATAAAAACGCCTTTAAATTGAAACACTCAACTCAGATTCTTTAAAAAAGAAAAACAAAAACACTAGAGTCATCTTTCAAATCAAACCAATTTCAATAGAAGTTGGTAGAAACCAGTAATTCTAAATTGGAATTAATTCAAATAGCTGTCGAAAGTTACTTTTGTTTTATTGGTTAGTTGTCCAATGAGCTATTTATTAATGGGATCTGCATTCCTTATTCTATTTTAAAAAGAAATATTGATGTTCTATCAGAAAATCTAGAATATTTCACAAAGAATTTCGATATCATTTAATCATTCTTTATTCGTTGGTTCTGTTTTGTTTTAGAAGAATGTCAGAATTAACTTATTGCACAATCTTACAACAATATTTCAAGAAGGAGGGGGAAAAAAAACCAGGCAGTTGACATTTTTTTTTTTCAATTAGGTAGTATAAAGATATGATTTTTGCTTTTATCCTTATAAAATTTTATTACATGCTTTCAAAAGTACAACAATAAGTCAATAGACGGGTGGAATAAAAGGATAATTTGTAATTTAAGGCAAATGTAAAAACTCTTCAATATCTCATATTTTGGAAAGCATCAGCTGAGGTAACAGGTTCTGAACAGTAACTAAATTACAAGTACCAAATTATTAATGAATAGTCCGGGACAAGCAATTTCAGACAGAAAATTTCGAACCTGAATCGGATTTTTTACACCGATTCCCGGCTCTTTCCCACAATTTTAAGAACTAACCTATACTAATGGATTTAGAAGAATGTGTGAAGTAAATTTAATGATTTTTATTGATCTCATATATTTATAAAAACTGTTTCTTTACAACAATTTTTTTTACACCTTTAAAGTTTTAGTATTTGCACTAACTGTATGCCTTTTAATACTTCTACTTTAAATTTAGTTACAAATAATACATATATCCTATAAAAATAGCAGTTGAAAATTAACAGATACCAAAGTATTATTGAATAGCCTAAGACAAGCAAAAGAAAATTATACATTTTAAGCGCAAAGACGTATTTGCAATGCACTAAATTTTATTTTCTTAATAATAGAATAGCTTCGATAAGATCTGCTTTCATTGTTGATCCAAGGCCAATTTTATAAGCCTCTGTGATGAGAAAAGTTTCTCAACAATTTATTTTAACAATAATTTTGGAAAAATTTATAAAAAAAAATCTTTGGAGCTGGATTTTTAAACTGATTCCTAACTCTAATTACTTCAAAAATGCTTGACTCTCCATCTCTGGTAAAATAATTTTTTTTTTTCTTTCTTTATTTATTTTTGTTTTTATTTATTATTATTATTATTTCCTTCGTACATTATTAGTTTTATTGAAATAAATCCATTAAAAATATAAAAAATTTGCTTATAATTTTAAAAATATTTTCAGTTTCTTGATTTTATGCGTTATATTTATGTTAAAAATATAAAGAGCTAGATTCCGACAGAAAGATCCGAGTGCATTAGGAAACGAAATACAAAAGCTTAGAAAATATGAATGTATTCCACTAGACGTTTAACCCAGCTAATAATCACAGAGAATCTGAACTGGTCCATTCTTGGATAAACGTTTTTGATGGTAAAAGTTAGTGAAAAGTTTTTCCTCTCAATCAGTTGAAAAAAAAAAAAACAAGTAATATATATATTAAAAAATTTTAAAGTCAATTCCTACTTTTTTTCACTATGTTGCAGAAAGTCCTTTATAAATAATTTTCACTCATTTTTTAAAGTTTATCTGACGCAATCTATTGGTAGATATATGCAATTTAAATCTAAAAAAACTAAAAATAATTAATTAAGTTTAATGAATGAATTAATATTTGAAAAAACTGTATTAACATCAAGTGTCATCCACTACAAGTTAAAAAAAATGTATTTGAACTTGAGGGGATGAATAAAAAGTATTTTATGAATGATTGAAAATTTGAACAAGATATATATAGGGAGAGTGTGAGCTAATAGAAGGAATTGAAATAATAACTAATGGGAAATTATGTTTTATATAGTGAGGCAATCGGATGAGACATTATAGTAAATCCATAGAATTAAAACGTTACACCAGTTGTCAGAATGAGATAGAATAGGTTTTTACTATCAGTAAAATAGAAGCATTACATTTTGCGATATTCTCGTTTTGAAATAAATATGATCATTCGCTACTTCACTGATAAAAAAAAATTGTCACTGACTTGCTTTTTGTATTCGTGTATTTTATTTTACACTTTACAACAAATTTAATTGAATAACAAATAGTTGAGGATTGATAAACTCGGGAATTTCATAATGAAGAAAAGAAAAAAGGCATATTTATTAATACTGTTCTTTTGACTGACTAATATTTGCATATTTATTATAACTGTTTTCTGTTATTAAATTAACATTATTTTATTTGCTTTTTCAAAGAAGTCTTTAATTTAAAAATCACATGAAAAAGTCTTTCTTTCTTTTCCTTTTCTATCAAGAATAAATAGTTAGTTTATTAATTATCAGGCGTTTTTATTTGTACTTTTCCATTTTGGTTATGTAAACATAATGTATATCAAATTGGACATACTTTTTATTAATAGGTAGATTTTTTTATGCGAATAATATAAATGTTTCTCCACCAATGTTTATTGTTCTAAATTTTGGTCACGGAAATATTTCTTGTTTAATGAACTTTAGCAGTTGAAGTATCAAAATATGTATTCATTATTGACAAGAATAATATTTGTATGTCCTTGTTCTCTTTTTTTTTTTTTTTTTTGTTCACTTTTTTTTTTAAAAGTTTATCGTCCATGGAATAATTATTAAGATGAAGCAATGCTATATATTTTCCTGGTGGTTTAAAATGATGTTCATTTTAATTATTTATGTTGAATACCCTATGTAATAATTACACAATAACGTTAAATATGTTTCAGTTTATTTTATTATTATCACAGAAGTAAGAATTTTAAATATCTAAATAAGGTATATTATTAATGTATACCATATTATTATATAATAATGTAGATTCACAATTGGACCCCGTAGGTGACGTTGCAATGGGGTTCTCCTGAACGTGTGTTTGTAACTCCGCCTAAACTGCTTAATCGATTTTGATGAAATTTTTGTGTGC
This sequence comes from Caerostris extrusa, assembly GCA_021605095.1. Taxonomy (NCBI): domain Eukaryota; kingdom Metazoa; phylum Arthropoda; class Arachnida; order Araneae; family Araneidae; genus Caerostris; species Caerostris extrusa. The sequence goes on along the minus strand of BPLR01017817.1, from coordinate 104,871 downwards.
GTTTGACAAAACATGGTGATTGTTTTTTTGCTACTCCCCCCCACCTTTGTTGTAAGTCACCACCACATGGTGCTGCAGTATATCCACTTCTATACCGTTCAACCAATCGCTGTGAAAATTGGTAATAATATGTATTCCAGTATGGAAAATAGGTTCACGCTATCCACTTTATTGTTACTTGCCACCAGATGCTGCTGCAGCATTTCATCTTAAATACCGTTCAAGCGATATTCAAGAAAATCAGTATGCACATCTATTGGAACATGGAGAATATATTCGCGATATGTAATTTTACTACACTCACGTCCATAAATTAAGGATAATTCAGAATCACACAGAAATTGAACTCTAAAATAAAAATTTCACCTGTAGAATTATCACACACATCTTGAAGAAGGATATGCAAATTACAGGAAACCACCAGATGGCGCGGATAGTACGTCACAATGACGAGAGTGTAAGAGAGGGGTATATAAGGAATGGTGACAAAGAAGTAAAATTGTTCACAAGCCCTTTAAAAGCCTTTCAGTGCAATAACCGCATAGTTATGGCACAAAGGAAGCATTTGGATGATTTTTAAGTGGTAGAATTATCGGACGACTGGAATGTGGACGTACCCAGCTGGAAGTATCCGAGGAACTTGGAATCGCCCAGAGTGTCATCTCCAGGCTTTGGCAACGATTCCAAGATGATGGTAATATGAGTAGATGTTACAGCACAGGTCGCCCCCGAGTTACAACGCCGAATGAGGACCGGTGTTTAGCAGTTACTGCCGAAAGAAACAGACGGAGCACAGCATCAGACCTGTCTCGTCAGCTCTCTTCAGCTACCGGTACGACAGTTTCAAGGCAGACCGTGTACAGACGCTTAGGCACATTGGCCTATATGCTCGTAGGCCTGTCAGATGTGTTCCACTTACCGCAACTGGAGGCAAGCATTCATTGCAAAGAAAAACACAAATATTTATATAAAATATGCATTAACAGGGGTAAAATAAGTTGTCCAGGAAATCAATAAAGCCCCAAACAAATATGAAAAACCAAATGAAATTAATTGTAAAATCCTGAGTACAGCTTTGTCAAGGAATACGTACCCTCAGGTTATTACAAATCATGCTATATATATAGAAATATTTCGCTACACCCTGACAAGATTGTTGAAAGTCACTTATAAATGGGAAAAAAGGTGTGTAAAGTAGGCAACATATTACTGGATTATAGTTTTATAATGCAGGTCATTCGACTTTATCATTGTATGCATGTATGCATAGTTCGAATTCTTCAATCATTATGTTAACATATGTCATAAATGTTCCATTAATGTCAAATAATGAAAAATCTTTCATTTTCAAAATTTCCACTACCATATACTCTTATATATTTGTTTATTGTATTCAAATTGCAATAGTTCAAATCCTGTAAAAGATCACTTGATAATATTTTTAAAGAATTGCAATTTTCGATATTTAATTAAAAAAATTTCTTAATTTAATTATTAATTATTTTATTAAAATATTTTTTGGTCTATAAACTAAGCTTTGAAAAAGAGAAACAAATTATTCATTTTGAAATTAAAATACATTATGTTAATAATAATTCTACTCAATAATTATCTATTAAGAGAAAAGACAAGAAGTAGTGACGAAATAATATAATGTTAAGTGCAATTTTTTGCAGTTTTAAACATACAATATTCTTATATGTAAGGCCTGAGAAATCTATGATGATGAATATTTTTTTAAAACATTAGATAGGAGGTTTATTTGATTTTTTGTATTTTGGATACATTTTCTTTATTTATTAAAATTTTTATATATATTTCGTGTAGATATATCATTCATTTTTTCAGTAGATGTCCAAATTGCACTTCTTTTTAATGATGGTGAAAGTTATATACAACCACTTATGGGCAATTCCATGCAATGTTGTTGTTGTTGTCGTATCCCTCGTAAAAGGACGGAGGAGGGGTGCAGCTTCTGTTTTGATGGAGCACCTAGGTGGAAGTCTGACTTCTGCTCCATGACGCTCTTATAGTCATAGGAGACCGGGACCTATGGCTTAAAGTTGATTCCGAACCACTACAAACATCCATGCCATCACCGGGAGTCGAACCCGAAACCTGTGGCACCGAGTGCCAGAGCGATAGACACTCGGTCATTCAGGCCTTCAGTGCAATGTGTAGACAATGAATTGAAAATCTTGAAGAAGTGTAGGAACTATTTCAATCAAGTGATTTGGATAAATTGATCTATGCCGAACGTTTTATAGCTGGTAAAACTAAGCTTTTTATTTATTTAGAATCTGAAATAACGTTCTTTGCAGAATTAAAAAAAAAAAACTATATAATATACGCGGTCAGAGTATAGCATCAACAGCAATTCTGTTCATGAATGAGATATTATCAAAAAGAAAAATTAGAGAAAACGAATCTTTAGATGAATAATTTCTAACGATGAATAAACCAAATATGGGCCCTGAGTAGCCGAGTGGCTAGTGCTCTGGCACTGGGTACCACAGATATCGGGTTCAACTCCCGGAGGTGCCATGGATGTTTTTAGTCGTTCGGAATCCACTTTAAGCCGTAGGTCCCTGTCTAAGATGATTGTAGAGCGTTGTGGGGTGTACTGTTACTCCGCGTCCGTAGCTTATCTCTAAGAAACATGCATCTCCTGGGTAGTGCTAAGTGAGTAACGACGGTGCAGAGCTTGCCTTAAGGCATAAAAGACAATTGTCTATGTATTTGCCAGCTACATTAGAACAAAAAAAAATTAACCCAAAAGTAAATGCAGTAACGGTAATATCGAAGATAATTCTTTGATGCAGTACATCATGGAAATAATTCATTATACGGCTCTCAAAACTATTTTGTGTGGTTGTAAAACTCTAAAAGAGTTTAAAAAAAAAATGAATATATATGCCGGGGAGAGGTGGTTTTATTTGTTCGCTATGGTAAGTTGTGGCAGGGTGTTTATAAATTTGGCCTTGTGTCTTTTCATATGACTTGATCATCTAAAAGTCCTTTTCATGATGCTTTGACAGATATGAATTTCTGTCTCCTCTCAATTAAAATATAAATTAGAATATTATTTTATTTTCTAAATATCCATTACTCAGACTTACATGAAAAAAAAAATTGTTATTTGCGTAAAAATCCCATAATCAGTATAAATAACATTTTTTCACGCTTTTTCAGTATGTCGGAAGTGGCATGCATAATTGATTTTTCAGATAGTAGTACTCTTCCCAAAACGGTTACCACTCCTGATCAAGATGCGCCACAAGAGGACAGCTACATTTCCTCCACAAGGGCCTGATGGCCGAGTGGCTAGCGCGCTCTGGCGCTCGGTACCACAGGTATCGGGTTCAAATCCCGGCGTTGCCATGGATGTTTGTAGTTAAACCGTAGGTCCCGGTCCTAATAGGATAGTAGAGCGTTGCGGGGGCATTGTTACTCCGCGTCCGTGGCTTATCTTCAAGTTACATGCGCCCCCTGGTCAATGCAAAGTGAGTAACGTCAGTGCAGCCCTTAGGGCATAAAAAATCACGGTCTATTTGCTAGCTACATTAGGAAAAAAAACCCATTTTCTTCACACTATATCATTAACAATACAAGGTAGATGAAGGAAATGAACTTCAGGAGAGGTCCACACCTTTTTGTTCGAGCCTAATAGATCTCTTGGACTAAGAATTTTTCGTCCCTTCAGGAGATTCAGTTCATCTCTTTATAATTGAATTCGAACTGGGATTGACTAATTTGGAATTCTAGAGTTCTATCCGAAGAGTACTCCGATCCTCATTTATGAATAAATTAAATTAATATTGAATTTAATATATAAAGACACGATTTTTTTAATTTTCAATTTTTTGTTCAATTTATTTATTCAAATTTTATTAGAAGTCATTATTTGACCTTCTATTTAATATAATTTTTATTGAATGGCTCAATTTTTTACCTATCAAAATTAGTTATTATAATTAAGCATATAAAAGGATGAAATTTTCAATCTTCAAAAGCATTTCTTTTCTGAATTACAAACTATTTGTAAATTCAGTGGTATCTTTCAAAAATAAAATAAAAGATTTCATTTTGAAAAGGAGACAAAAGAAAATCTTTCTCGAAGGAGAAAAACACGTATCGCTACAAGATGTAATATCGTGCAGGACTGTTGATAGGGAAGGTGGTAAGCGCAGTTTAGAAAAATTAATTTGACCAATAACTTAATTTGTCCATTTCTTAGTGTTTTTAGATTTTTCCTGGTAATATTTTATTGATGAACTGTGGTCTTCATCTTAGGTAAGTTAACCTATATATATATATATATGCTTTTCACAATCTACTTTAATTCTAACTTGTTATAAGTTGTAGGGTTTTTATTTTTTGTTCAGTATATATACCAAGGGAGTTATTACACTTGGGGTGTATAATTCTGTATGTACACCGCTTTAATGGAATACAGCTCTGATAAAGATATTCGTTTCAAAGTTCACCGTTCTAAGAGATCTACAGATCGTATTTTAACATAAAGCTCGATCTTTCACTATATTTATCGAGGTTCCCAATAGAATGATTCTCAATGAGCATCCTGAATTAAAAGATAATATATCGTCCAATGTCACTGTTTTAAAATACATAGATTATATGTATATCCCCCGACAGATTAAATGAATCATATCCATCCATCATCTCTGAAGAATTGGAAAATATGATGAGCTTTCAGGAGCATTTCGATTTCTGCTTCTCTTTACTGAAAATAATTCTGCTTGTGAATTCTAGAGTGCCCATTGTCCTACAGACTTGGTACAACCCAAATTAAGCGAAGAACGTGAAGTCATGTCCAACAACCCGATAACATATCCTGAAGATAACCCGGAAGACTTCATGTGTGAATTAGATAAATTCTTTTTTGATTGAGACAAGCCACCTGCATTTCATTGCAAAACGCGCTGACCAACCGGACGACGGTTAGGACAGCAGAGAAAGCTCATGCCGAAAACTGTAAACTACATAACCGTACGGAACATTGTCTAGGATGCACCACTAGGAGGTAGGTTTATATTGCCCCGAATGCTTAATATATTCTTATTTAGCAGTGACAAAAATAGAGAAAAGTTTCTTTATTCTCCATATTTCTATTCATAAAATCACACAGTGAGGCGAGACGTGAAAGTTCTTCCTTTAAACCGAGAAATGCGAAACAGTAAATTTTTCGAATAAAATTCAAACTCTTTCTCAACACTTTCAAATTCATAACATCACTCTATCATGGAAATACATCCATCTCTTGATATCATTTTCTCTCATAATCGTTTCAAAGAACAGTTATTTTATCTAAAAAAAGAAAGCTATAAAAAAGTTAAATGCCTTCGAAGTAATAGTAGCAAACTCCTGATTTGTTGGTCCTGGTATCTCATTCAAACATGAAATAGTTGAGCGACGAACCAAATTTCGTGATTAATGATTTAGATTTGATAGGAAAGAAAATGTACCTCTACTAAAATGGAGACTTGGATAAATAATTTAACTTGCATCCTGGAACAGACGGGAAAGGGCTTGTTAAATTAGCGCTTTGTCGCTCTGGGTCACAGGTTTCGGGTTCGAATCACGGTAGTGTCTTGGATGTTTGTAATGGTTTGTAATTCATTTTAAACAGTAGGTGCCGGCCTACTTGGCTTTCGTGAGTCAAAAATGATAGCAAAGCGACAAACTAAACGAAATTCTGAAGAATGGAGATGTCCCAATTCTGTAGCGTTGTAATCCAGTCGATCAATAGTTTCATCATTTTTAGCCATTCTGCTTATTTATTTGATTGCCAGTATACTTGCAGTATTTCAAATTCCTGTTCAAAACTAATCACGAAATCTATCAATCCTTAGAGATCCTCAGATTAACGAATTTCGAATATTATAGTTATTCGAAGTATAAATTTCAAATGAAATACGAACTATTCTAATTAAAAAAACAAACAACAAACTTAAAACAACAACACAACTCCTTATTGATGAACTATTATTTACATATGAGACACATTTAAACAAGAACCCAGTTCCAACATCAACAATAGAAATTTACAAAGAATTTAAATAGTAACCAAAAATTAAGGCACATCAGCACATTCTTCTTTATGTTACATGCTCTATAGTTCATTGAAAGTTTTTTGGTTAATCAAATTCAAAATACTTTTTGCTGATATATCTGTGCAGGTAATTGGATTCACAAAATTTAAATATATAATTTTACAAATATGTGTGCAAAAAGTTCTTTAAGAATATATTTAAAAATTATTAAGAAATTTCTTTTAAATTAGTAAATTAAAAATAAAACTTATAGATAACTTAATAATATAGTTGCAAATGAAAAATGTTCTCTTTTTTCTGTAAGTAATTCTTAACATATAATTTTATATCATATCAGTCTTTGAATATTATTTTAACGATAACTATTACTATAGTCAAATACAGCAAATATTCTTTTTTGTTAACTAAACAAAAAAGTATATTTGCTGTCATGCTTGTCATGCTTCTTAAACATGTATTAATGTAATTGTGTTATATGTAAAAGAACATAACTTCAATGTTGCTGCCTGATATGTTGTGGCAGTGACAGAATTTTAAAAAATAAGAAAAATTATTAAAAGTGAGCAAATAATTTTCTTGATCAAAATAATTAACCATCATCAATAGGAAGATAAAACAGGCATTTTAGAGTTGTGAAAGCATTGTGACTATTTTTTTTAGGAAAAGTTCTGCATTGTTTTGTTGCTGACATGACTTAATCCTATTTAAGGATCCCTATACTGAATTCTATATGGTATTTTTTATAATCTTTACTTTGTTCTTTATTAAGATGACACACACATAAAAAATTCATAAATAATATAATGTATGCAAATTGGTGAAATCAAAATATCATGTTTGTCCTGTTGACATCATGAGAACTAGAAATTTAAATTTATTTTTTGAATTTTATATATTGCATTATAACCTGTTACAAAATGACATCTAAATTTATAAACTACGCCAGTTATCTTTAATTTGTTGTTTGTTATAGTTTCATAAAATTTAAGCTCCAATTTGTAATTTTAACCATTTAACTAACCAACCATTTAATTTAAATTCATCATTAATCCATCTTGCTACTATTCATGGATTATCCCATTATGCAAGAACAAATTAATATAAGTTTGATGTTGAATAATAAAATTGATGCAATATTTATTTAATTTATTAATAATTTTTATTTCTGTTTACATTTAAGTTTTAATAATATAGAGAAATATAGTGATTTTTTTTTTTTTAAAATTTCTTCAAGCAATTAATCATTAAAAGTATTTAAGTTATTTAAATAGTTTAAATGCGATTAAACTATAAAAAAAATAATTTCTTTTCAAATTTTATAGTTATACTGTTATGTACTCTTAAATTTCGTGATGTAAAGAAATATCCTAGGTATACTAATTCAATTCCTTTTCTTGTAATTAAAAATATAATTATTTACATATGTAACTTCGGTGTTTACACCATTTTGTCTAACAGGTTTGGTTTGTTTGTCGCTCTACTGTCATCTTGTGCACACTTTAGGCTAAACAGACCGGGACCTACTGTTTAAAGTATTTTGTCTAGCAGATAAATTGCTTTTAATTTTAGAGACATTGGATTTATTGTGCTTTTTTGTTAAAATCAATAATTTTTAAAATACTGTTTTGGTTAGTTTTATTTTGGAGTTTTATTTGAAGTAAATTTTGAAAAAATTGTAATAAATTCTTCAACTTGCCTTATAAATGCTTTATGAGATTTCAGAATTCAAGAAAAACTAGTATTCACAGCATTTAAATTCCTGTTGAAACATGAATATATTCTACCTAATATATATTGAGATACTTTAAAATTTTTTTTTTTTTTAAAACATAGTTATATTAAATGGATTCATAATATACCTGTAAGGTTAAGTGAATATTTCTATGATGGTACATATTTTTGTAATGCATCACTATCTGCTTTTAGTGTAAATGTAATCTTAAAAGCTGGAATTTAGATTTTTAATTTATTAACCATTCAAAGTATTATTAAACCTTTGTGTGAAATACTGGCAGCTTAATCTTGCTGTTCCAGACTTCCACCTACTACTCCATTGTATACGATATTTCACTGTGTTCAGTACATTGTTTCAATATATAAATTTCTTCCAGCAATGATATATGAAAAAGCTTACTTAAGTGATTCAGTCCATTTGCATGGAAATCTAGTTTTCATATATTTTAATTTTATATTAATGGAGCCATTTCTTATCTTTGTAAAAGTGCATTTTGTATTGTTGAAAACTATATTCCTAATGGTTCTTAGACATATTTTTATAAATTTAGATTGAAGTTGATTAGAAGGTGTCATTTAAAATGTATGAGGGAAAGTTATCTTCAGTTTTGATATAAGATGGTGTCATTCCATCTGAAATCTGATTAACATTTTTTTTTTTTTTTTTTTTTCTTCTTGATTTATATGATACTTTTTAAAGTGAATTATGTAGATCTTGATGTAATTAATTAGAAGTCACATTTGTATAATTTGGATTGAATATTTTTGCATTATTGATATACAATCATCTTATAAATAATTTTTATCTTTAATTCACTTTTTTTCTAAATTATTTTGAAGAAAAATAAGATATTATGAATGTTCAACCCAGTAAGAAATTTATTGACAATTACCTAAATATATTACAAATCTCCCTATAGCAAGAAAGTTCTGAAGTAAATGGTTTAAAGTGATAAATTATAGACTTTTCAAGGAATTTAGCTTGGACATCTATAGTGGTCTTGCTTTTTTATTATTTGATATGCATAAAGCTTAAATTTTTAAACAAAAGATTATTGTAATTTTAATGTTTTATACATATGTGCTGAAAATTGCATGTAAGAACTAAATTTTTGTCAGTAATTAATATTTTGTGGCTTTTTAATAGTTTAAAAAAAATTTCTTTCAGTTATTAGAGTCTGTTTTTATTATTTCAACCTCGATTGTCAGTGTAAGAATATTGATTTTCACAGAAGAGATTTTATTTATTTGTAGTGTATTTAGTTCGAATAAAATTACGAAATTATGAAAGAGCATCAATTTGTGTGATCAACTATACAAAAAAAAAAATTAGTTTACCTTTATTGCAGCATAATTTTAGGAACTAGCATTTGGAAATATAATTAATTACATTAATAACAAATTTAATTTGCTATATTCTTATTAAAAAGTATTGACTACTTTCTAAATTATGAATTTGAAAATTTCTGTGCAAAGAAAATATTGTTACCAAAATGTCTTGTAGATATACAAGTTGTTTGGTGTAGTTAATCAATTATTTTATAATTATGTATTTAAATTATTTGTGAATGGTTTTGTTTTGCAAAAATATGAAAAATGTGTGCTTAAAAAGAGAAAAAAATTAAATATATTGCCTATGTGGTCATTTAATTTTTCTTAAAAGTTTCAAGAAACTCGAAGATTATGAGCAAAATGAGAGAAAGCAGTGGTTTCTCGAGAGTGTTAATCAGTTGATATGTGCATCTTTTGCAGCTAGTTCTGCTTTACTTTATTTGCACTTTTAAAATTTAAATAAAATCTCTTAAAAGTAAACTGCGTTTTATTTAACTTAAAAATCCACACATAAAATCCAGATTTTCATTACAGAATCTTGTTAACATTCATAATCTGTAATGAGAATTACAGAATCCAAATTTTCATTTCTTACTGTTTTTTTTTTTCTTTTCCTTTGCAATTTTTATGTGTACAATTTTTATAAAAAGAAGAAGAAAGGCCCAGCTTAAAAAGAGGATAAATATGTACTGAAACCAAGACTATAATCTGTAACATTATCATTTATGTGTTAATCATATTTTTATTTCCTATTCAGTAAAAAGAAATTGGAATAACCTTAATTAATGTATTCAAATATATTATTTTAATAATTATTAAATCATAATTTTTTTTTTTATTTGTTTTAAGTAATTAGATTAAAAATACAATTAATGTTCCAAATGAGATTTTAAATGACTTATAAATCTTTTCTTTTTCAGTTTTTATCATAGAAAAAAATGAGTATAGAATTGCAAAAAGATAATCAGAATGCAAAAAACCTAAAAGTCAGTCTTCTGACCAGGATAAGTTAGTGTTTTTATTTTTATGTGAAGCTAAAAGTTTTTACATTTCAATTATTTGTACTACAAGTTTTTGTCAGTTGTTAAGATAAATTTAAGCTTGTCTTGATGACTTTTACCCAGTTTGATTGTTAGATTAAAGAAAATGTGCAGCAATATTCATTTACCTCATTTAATTATTTAAATTTTTAATTGTTTTTGATACCTTTATTATTTGTTTATTTTACCCTAATTATCAACTAAAACAGTATTCAGTAGTCAATATAATGTCATAATGAAGAATAAGGAGGCATATTAATTTTTTCTTTTGACCCAACAAAGGTGGTAAGAATTGAATAGGTTGGGGAACCATTGAATATGTATTGCTTAATACAAGAAAAAAAAATTTAAATGATTTAAAATTTTATTAAAAAATTGCAGACTTTATTAGATAATAAAATGCTCTTATTTTTCAATTTAATAATATATATTACTGTTAATTATTTATATATTTTTCAGTGAGCAAATATGGAAACAATTTGGATTCGAATTTTTTACCAATAGCAATTAATCATTTGACTGTTATTGATAAATATTTAGAAGATTTTTTCGCAAAAGGTCGAGAAGCTTTTCCGTAAGTAAAATTGATGGTATTGTAATAATTATTTCAAATTTTATCACTTTTTTTTTTAGAAAAGATTAATCTCCATTGGTTTTTTCCTGAACAGAAACCTAGTGTGCATTTAGTTATTTTTAAAAAATATTTTGTAATTTTGTATTCAATTATTTGTTTAATGGCAAACAATTTATTAATGATCTATTTATCTAATTTTTAACTTATAAAACTAATTGTTGAAAATATTAAAATAGAAAGCTTACAAAGAATTTTTTTTAAAAGCCTTCATTTTATTATTAGAATGAAATATATTGAAGATTACCTATTATATATATATTGTTTTCTTTTCATTTCAGAAATAGACAAGAATATCAGAAATTTGCCATTGCCAAACTTTTCATTGATAAGCTCAATTTAATTGACTTTGAACCAGATCCTTTAGTTGAAGAATATGGAAAATGTATAGGTAATATTTTTACATAACACTTGTAATAAAAATTAAGTAATTTATAATTTTAGCTAAAAATACTACGAGTACCCTTTAAGAATAGATATCAAAACAATTTTAAAATGTATTTAAACAAATTTTTTTATAATAAACCACTGGCAATAGTTATGCAGAGTTATAACTGAAAATATCACCTTTAAGCTCCAGTAGGCAACTGCATATCTCTGCCTACTCATGCTATAATAAATGATGCAGTCAACTCATTTCTAGGTAATTTAGCCTGTTTAAGGAAAATGTGAAATTTCATTTTGTGATAAAAGGACTAGTCTCATTTTTAAGTTCAGAGAGGCTTCCGACAATATAAGTAATATTTATATCATTTTTTAAATTTAATTTTTATGTTACAGTGAAGGCCCAAAGTGTGGTCAGATTGCAAATGCAAAGTTGCCCTAGTAACGTAGCCAAAGCCTGGAAGGGGAGAAGAAATTTCAAGTTTTGGGCTAGTTGTTTTTATTAACAACATTGGACACTTCATGATATTCAGGCTTTATAACATGTATCACTTTATATTAAGTTGCATGTGTTTTGAGATATTTGATAGAAATTTCAGGAAACAAAATAAATAATTTTCAATTAGGAATTGCAAAAATGAACTTGCTGATAACGAAGTTATGGATCAGAAGAAGAATCTTTAAATACTTGATAAAATCAATATGTTTTTTTAATAACATTTAAGGATAATTTTAAATTGGATGCAATTAAAGAAATTATTGTTTAAATAAATTAAAAGAATAAAATTATACGTCTGTCTGTAATTCTTTTGTGTTTTTTTATTTATATACAGTATTGTGATCTGTTTAAGTATGAAAAAGCCAGAGAAATCCATAAAAATGACATTGTTTTCCTGTAAAAATTATTTTGATATCATTGCTTTTCATAGTAAAACTAGTTTAAAGCGAAATTTAAAAGCTAAGTGAAACTTTGTTATTGTATATATCAGTAAAAATAAAATACTAAATTAATAATTGTTAAAAAATATATATTAAAAGTGTTCATAGGCTCTTAATTTTTTTTATAATTAACTATGGGCTTTAAGCACAAAATAATCTTTGTATAACTAGTGAAATTTTATTCATATATTAATTTTATTAGGTTTGTATTCAATATTCTGATGTGAAAAAAATGTATTTGTTCATATTATAACAGATAAATTAATTCATTTGTTTTTCCGTTAAACAAATTTTTAGAAAATATGAAGACTATTATTAATAACATTATTATTTAATATTATTAATAACATCTATTATTAATAACAATAACCAGTCATGTAAATAAGAATTTATTTTTTTCTGAAGTTATGCCAATTTTAGTGTTTTTGCACCTTGGGGGTGAATTCCAGAATCGATTTTGTGCCATGAAAACACAATTCTTAGCTGCTCCTTTATTGTGTTTGGAGTTACAATTTAGGAGACTAGATTTTTTTTATTTCAAACCATTGTATTTCGTTATACATTGGTAGGCCTCATATTCTACTTATATATTCTAGTATTAATTATTTTAAGTTCGGAGAAGCATCCGACTAAGCTATTTACATACTATTTTGTGACTATTTTAGGCATGCACACTGAATTAGAGAAATTTTATTGTCCTGCACATAAAAAAAATTATGCACAATATCTGTATATAGAAAATATAACTCTAAAATTTAACATTTCCTCACTAGAGCTCCCAACATATTCTACGTTTCAATCTGAAATTACTGCCAATTTAATAGTATTAATGCATATAATCTAATCTATACATAGCAAAATTAAGAAGCGTTGATATCAACTGTTTATTTATATTATTGTTAACGATTAATACCACTAACCAAAATTATCTTTTCTCATCTCTTAATGTCAAGCAAGGCACCCCCATATATATTGAGAAACACAATTTATAGAAAAATTAAACTTTAAATGCTTTAGCAAATGGACTTATTTTGTTACTATTAGCATGAAGCAAACTGCTATTGTCACTCATTGGGTACATTTAATTTTTATCTTTAATAACAGCTGTATTAAGCGTTCTATTCGCACATATGCGCAAGGATACCCCTAGCCACGAAAAAAGTGCATGCATGCTCTTGCGTACGCAGAACTCCCAGTGTTAAGTGTCATGCCAGATCGGGTAAGAGTGAAACAGCATAGCTGCGAGAGGCTATGGCTGTTACGTTAATAAATGTGTTTATTAAGTTTTAATAAGTGTGGATCATTATTATTGCGAGTATGTGAGTGTGAATCAAAATATACAGTCCACTGTGTGCTTCGTAAATTTGTTATTTGAATGTCAAGGTTTTGTTGACTTCATACTGAAATTGATTAAATAAATCTGTCTAATATGTGTTTAAAAACGAAGCCATATTTAAATGCACACCATAAAAATTATGGACTAAACTGGGTGAAGGAAATGGTGTCTTATGGTGGTAAATGACCCCTCTTCAATGTTTAATGATGAGAAAATGTAATTTAGGTGGATATGATAGTTATAAATTTTACTAATGTGATTTAAAAAATGAACCAAAGAGATTTTCTAGTAAGTAACAAGTTGGAAGGGTCAGTGATGACTTGGCGTAGGTTTGGATATAATGGCCAAACATTCTTGCCCTTTTGCTATAAAAAATTGAACTCGGAGAACTATCAGCAAATATTAAAGGATAATTTAACTCTACTACTGGATTTACTAAGGGGGTCTGATTATGTTTTCTAACAAGATATAGCATTGTTTCATTTGCTTAATTCAACAAATAGATGGTTTGAACAGAATAGCATCAAAGTCATGGACTGTCCTTCATTTAATTTGGATATTAATCCTATCTTTGTCTGGAGAAAGCTATCATGAAAAGTATAAGAAAAATTTACTCCAATATTTTGACCAAAAGCTTAAGACTGTAATTTAGCAATTATGGTATGAATTGTATTCATAATTTATGAAAATTGTAGCAATTTTTTAGGAAAAAATTTCATATTTGAAGTGATAAAAAAGGAATGGAAACACTACAGATGCTAATATGTAAAAGTAGATTTTTAGATCAGGGTGTTTAAATATTTTATAATATTTGAAGTTACAATGAACTCAAATTTTCAGTTATTAATGTTGCTTTCTATTTTGCAATTATTATTTTTACCTAGGTTGTATACACATTAAAAAATTCCTGCATCTATTAATGAATTTGGAATTATTTTTTATAAACATTATTAAGTTGTTAATTTTGAAAACATTTTTTTCCTAACTGAAACATTATGTATATTTTAGAAGAATTGACATTGTTTGAAGTAAAATCAATATGCATTTTAGTAATTTTTTTATTCTTTTCTCCTTTTTTTAAAATTTTTTTCTCTCTTCCTTTTAGGCAAATATCCACCTATAGAAGCATTTCACCTTACAAATGAATTAAAGGAAATTAAAAGAATGAACTTTTGCAGAGTAAGTTTAACATTAAACAACAATTTTTATTGATAGCTGAAAGGTTTAATTTTAGTTTCATAAAATCATTTTTTGATTAAGTGATTCATTATTATTCTTTTTGCAGAACGTTGACAAAGGGGATGTTTTGCATGTAAGAGTTGCTGATGAATCTGAATCTGAATATAGACTGATAGTTATAAATAAATATAATGAAAGGGAAAGACTACTTGATTATTCAATATGTGTGAGTGTGAGACGTTTGTTTATTAAATTGTGTTCAATAACAGAAAGACGATAATTACTTTAATATTATTTTTAAAATTAAAATTACTTAACGTAATGAATTTAAATCTCTTACATGATTTAATGCTTAAATAAAATTCTTTTAATGTATAGTGTAAAAAATTATTTTAACTAAATTTTGATTTAAAAATTTAAAGTAGCTTTAGGATAAAATTAAAAAATACTTTTAGTAATAAAAGTGCTTTCTTTAAACTTGTATTGTTTTTAAAAGATATTTTTTTCATTTTAAATTATAATGTTTATCTCAGTATTGTAATGCAAGCAATTGTTTAAGTAAAATGGAATAAAAATCATTTCAATCTTGTTATTTTTCTAAAAAAAAAATTGAAAATATATTTTATTATATTTATAATAGGCCTATTTGCTTAAAAGCCATCATTTAGACAAACTACCTTCACCTTTGAAAAAAGATGATCTATTAAGAGGTAAGTAACTCTGTAAAAAATATTTTTTTAATTAGTCTTTTTTTAATTAATCTTTAACTTCTTACAAGTCTTTTTTTTTTTTTTTTTCCCTACTTGAATCAAACTGTCTATTTTTTTAAGTATTAAATTTCTTTAATGGAAAACTGACAATACCATCAACAGTTACTTATTTTAATTGAGTTTTAAATGAAATTAATATTTAAAGTTCTGTTATTTATTTGAAAAGAAGAAATGAGGTATATAGACTAATGATTAAAAAAGATTGTATTAGAGATGCTGAGGAAAGGTACAAAGATTTAGAAGATAGAAGAAAAGAATTCATAAAAAAAAAAAAGCAATCGTACTTGGATGAGATATACAGAGACATTGAAAATTTAAATTCACAGAGGGAGGTTAAGGAATTCTATCAACTAGTAAATAATGTCAGAGCCGTTTTAACCCTAGAATTATAGTCTGCAATAAAAAAAAAAAATGAGAAATTACACAAGACTTGGAGCTTGGAGGAGGTTCTGGTTTGTTGGCATGAGTATTTTAAAAGTCTACTTACAGGTAGAGATAGGGAGAAAGAGACTATTTATAACATGCTGCCCCACTATAGTTGTGAAAACGAAGTTATAGAGTTAAGTTCACCAACTTTATACAATGGTGAAGTAGCAATTAGAAAGCCAAATAATAATAAATCAGCTCTTAACAGATAGTATAACAAAAAACAAAATTAAATAAAGCAGTCTATAAACTAATTTGTTGAATATGGACACAGGAAAGAATGTCCACTGAGTGGGAAAAAAAAAGACAAGCTGAAATATTGTAATTACAGGGGAATTACTTTACTGAATTCAGCTTATAAAATATTCTCCATTTTATATAAATGATTGCTAATATACATCTCTAATGTTATTGGAGAGTATCAGCATGGATCCTAGAGGTGGAAAACAACTGATCAATTATATACTATTAGGAAAATCTCAGAAAGAACTAAGGAATATAACATTGACATCTACCACCCTTCCATTGATTTTAAAGCTATGGCAGTATCAGCAGAGGAAAATACTTTTAGCTATGTTGGAATTTAACATCCCAAAGAAATTGATTATCCCTCATAAGGATGGCTCTTAAAAAATTGATAAGTAGAATAAAATTTTCTACAAGTCTTTCAAAATCTGTTTATACTGAGAAAGGATTATGACAAGGACACACACTATCTAGCTTGTTATTTAACATAGCTTTAGCAAAAGTCGTAAGAGACACTGGAATAAATACAAGTGGAACCATTTTACTACTGTCTTTTACCGATGATATTATTATCATCAAGCGAATGAAATGAGCGGTTGTCAAGGATCTCACTTGACAATGCAGCAGGGAAAAGGGCCTAGCTATTAAGGAAGATAAAACTGTATTTATAATATCAACTAATAAAACTATCAATATATCTCCTTTAAAGATAAACAGCTATACTTTTGAAACCTTAAAACAATTTAAATATTTGGATACAATGATCTCAAGCGGCAATGACATAGAAATTGAAATAAATAAGGATTTTCATAGTTAATTGATTTTATATGGCTTTAGAAAGTAACTTAAATCAAAATTAATCAGCATAAAAACAAAATTTAGGTTATTCAAAATTTTGTTAAGCCTGTTGCTTTCTTCATGGAAGTGAATATTGGACACTTAACAAAGCAAAAGATCTATATTCAATATTTGAAAGAAAAAATCTAAGTAAGATCTATGCCAATACAACAAAATAACATATATAGGATTCTTTTTATAATCATGAAATATATAGAAAATATAGTGAAACTGATACTGTGAGAATTGTAAAGTCTTGTATTAGATATGACAATACATTTTCAATTAAAAGTTAACTTTTTTCAAGAATAGAGGGAATAAGATGAAGAGGAAGATCATGCACTAGGTGGATTGATTATGATTTTGAAAGGATTTAAAGTTCATTGGAGATAACTAATAGAAAGCTATTGCTCCTGATTAGGTCAGATGAAAGAAACTTAGAGACAACCCTTGATCAACAGACTGTAATGCAGAAGAAAAAAAGAAAAATGTTATTTATTGATTACTACTTTTTTTAGTAAGACATTTAATAATTTGTTCTTTCTCCATCTAAATCATTCTTAATTAAATAATTCATATTCCGATACTGTAATATTTATTATGCATGTACTTCACAAATTGTATATTTTTCTTTTAGCCCTTATTTTTTAATTTATTTCTGTTTTAAGTAAATTCATTGCATTCAAAAGAATTTGTGTATTTTTTTATATTTGAAAAATAATATAGGTGGTACTTTTTATTAAAGTAGTAGATTAATTTTTCTTATTTTGAAAATGAATGTTTCAGTAACTGTGTTTGGAAGACTTAAAATAGAAGATAATGTGTTTAGCAAGTTACTAGTGTCTTTAAATCAAAGTATACTTGCTGTAAAATTTAAAGACATTCACCTTGTAAGTAATTGAAGTTTTTCTTTTGTAGATTGTTAATATACTAAATTATATTCTTTTTAAAACATGTGTTTTTTCAATAAATTTTAATTCTTTTTGTATTATTCGTTCTGAATAATTATATGTAAATTATAAGAAAAGAAGTTCTGTTTAATTATATAGAAATTAAAAAGCATAAATAAATAGATAAATTTTTTTTTAATTTCTTTTATTTTTTGTATTTTAATTTAAGCAAAAAAATAAATTGAAATTTTTAATTTGTTATGAAATTATTTTTTATTATGTTTTTAAAATAACTGCATTATTTTTGATAAATTGTTTATTTTTTTTGTATAATTATTGAGTTAAGAGCAATATAATTATATTACATTATATTGTATTCTGACATTATTTAGATGCAATATGATAAATTTATAACTATTATGATATTCTAATTATTTGAAAGATGATTTGCCAGTTTTGATTCTAATTTAAATTTGTTCAAAGTAAAGTTTATCAAAGGACATGTTAATAATAGAATTTGTTCTGGTAGTTAAAAGATGAATGTTCTTAAAGAGTGAAAATTTTTAAATTTTAATCTGTTACATAGTTTATAATAATGATGAAACAATTAATGAATGAAGTTGAATGTTATAATTATGTTAAAAATGAATTGATTTTTGTAGGGTCTAATTAAACAAGAGGAAATAAATTTTTATCCCGAGTAAGTAATTTTATATTTATAATTAAATGCAGTTTTTTTTTTTTCTGAATTATGTATAAGATCTTGATAGTTAATTATAAAACTTAAATTCAGCATCCTCAACCCAACATAAATAATATATATTGTTTATTTTAGAGATTTATCAGAATACAAGACTTTTTATGACTATTTAAAAGCTCATAAGTCAGCTGAAAATCATGAAGAGCTAACAAATCTTTCAGTTTCATTAGGAATGGATCCTTATAAAATGTATTCTTTTTCTGAAGCTTATGATGGGTAAGAGATCAATTATTTTATTTTATACACATAGCATGATTTAATTCAATATTTAGTTATAAAATTTGTTTGTAATCTTATATTCAAAGCAGATCTTTTAATCTTAATTAATTTTCTGTTCTGTTCTGTTCTGCCATTCAGCCTTTTGATATTTGCATTTGTCTAACGATTTTTAGTTTCATTTTTGTAGCTTATGTGCACTTTGGGTTCTTGAACAATTTTTTTTTTTTTTTTTTTTTTTTTTTTGAGGAAATGTGAAGCACTCCAGCCTTTTTATATAGTGATTGTTTTTGTTGATTTGTTATAAATTCGTTTGTGTTCCTATGAAACACTTGATAATTTATGTGTTGAATACTGTTGTAGCATTTGTTCTGTAAAATCATCATGTTTTTCTAGTTCATTCTTTGTCACTTCCCTTTTAATTTTTGTATTAATATGTTGTAATCTTAATAAATAAATAAATAAATATATCTAATTACTAATTGTAGTTTGTCACCCACTTACTCATCGGTTGACTTTATCCTCTTAAACAGTGGCGAATTATATGTTTTTTATTCCTTATCTCAAATTAGATAGGTTTTTTAGTTCTTCCTTGTTAATGGAATGCATTGGTAGATTTGATTGGAGGTAGTTATATCCCAAAAAGAAGAATATGGTTTATTATGTCCCGAGGATATATATTCCTTGATAAAGTATCTTCAAGATATTGTAATTAATTTCTTTATTGTTTTTGTCATTTCCAGTACAACTTGTTTCTCAACCTGTTTTTGTATACTTGTTTTTTTATTTGATCTGCATCTATAGTTTTTGCCATTGATTCTTTTATGTGTGTGCTTGTCAAAAGATTTTAAGTTTCATTGCTGCAGCTTTTACAGACTTTATATCTTAAATGATTTTCCTTTAAATTCTCTTCCCCCATCATTTTTGATGTTTTTTTCATAGTACTAACTATGAAGCATATCAAAATTTATGCATAGTTCTTACTGTTATAGCTTTGTTATACAAATTGATCATTTTCGTAGCTTAGTATTTTTTTTTTTTTTAAATCTATGTCTTGTAATATATGTATAAATAATTTTATACTTTTAGCACTTTTATAAAAATATATAAACTAAATTGTGATAATTTTTTTCTCATTTGAAATATTTACTCATTAAAATATAATTTCTAAAAGAAAATAAAGATTTAGTTTATGTAAATATGTTTATTTTATATTTATTATATTTTTATATTTATCTATTATTATATTTATGTTTATATAATGTATATGTTATTTTATTTATGTAACTGTATTTCATTAACTTATAACTTTTCATTTTCTATTATTAGGCATTTTCAATTATGAAGCTTTTGAAAAGATTTTATGGAAATGTATTTTTATCTCAAGTT
Source organism: Caerostris extrusa (assembly GCA_021605095.1). Lineage (NCBI taxonomy): Eukaryota > Metazoa > Arthropoda > Arachnida > Araneae > Araneidae > Caerostris > Caerostris extrusa. The sequence continues at coordinate 84,688 of BPLR01017817.1, read as the reverse complement.
ATTTTACAAAAGGCTACCAGATAAAATTTATAATTTAAGAAACTTGTCTTGCAATGCTTTTTTATTGTTTTATTTTTTCAGTAAAAACTTGGCAACCCAAAAAAGACTTCTGAAACAAAGTCAAAAAAACATCTGTTGATCCAAAAATCCAAAGAATTGTAAGATTTTCTTGAAATTATTTTGCTTTTAGAACTCTGAACTTTTTATTTTTATATCAATTTTTATATTTTTTATGTCAGTTTTGTATTTCATGTTACTAATGAAAAAAAAAATTAGAATATGTATTAAATTTTTTGATGAATATATCAAAATTAGTACTTTTATTAATTAAATATTACATAAAAAGAAATTGTTCACAATTTATTCATGCTGAGGAATAAAAAGTCTTTTGTTTAAATTTGAGTGAAAATTAATTAATTCATAATTTTTATAAATTTGTTTTATACTTAACTTGCTATCTGTGGCTGCTAAATTTATAAATTTTGATTATCTGCTTTCTGCATTATAGTACTTGAAAGCAAATTATGTTTATATAGTAAAATACACTAAAAAACACACACTACATTTATGATAATAAATACTTATTTACACTTTTATAACTGGGTGTTTTGAGATTTATGCTTGTGCAAGCTGCGTTATCTCAATTTATTAAGATGTTATGTTAAAATAAAAAGTGAGAACAATAAATTTTTTAAATCCAACAACTAAAAATTAAAATTCATTGAATCATGATAATATGTTATTTCCTTGAATTTCACACTCTTATGATGCATACTATTTTTTTAAAGAGAAATTTGCTAACATATCAGCAATGCAGTATATCATTACAATATTGTATTTAAAATAAACACCATACATATTAGAAGTGTATTATATGTAATACTCCAAAATTATGTAATAAATGGATCCAATGTAATTTTTCAAAGATCAGGGTATAAATTTTGGATATAGATATTTACACTTTATTTAATTAGGTTCAAGGACTAACAAAAAGACAATAGTTTTAGAAAAAAATATTTGAAAACTATTGCAGCTGTTTATTAATTTTGTTTTCTTGAAAGTTCTGTATTAATTAGAAACAAGTTATTGCCATTATAGACATCTATAGCAATAACTCCTTTCCTGACAATTTTAGCCACAATGGATTTTTTTTTTCTTTTTCAATGCCTCTCATTTGATTTATCAGTATTATTCTGATCTCCCAAATTCTGATATCCATTTCTAAACATCTCCGATATTTTTGTTTGCTTTAACCTTAAATATTGAAGTATATCTTATCTCCTTTTGCTTATTTGATATCTTTTAACATGAAATCTTCTGATTATAGACTGGCAATTTCTCTATTAGAAATTTTTGCTAACATAAAAATATCTAATTGTTTGTGATTTTTTATTGCTTTATAGATCAGAAAATGCTCAGAAGTTGTCCCTTGAAACAGATATTTACACTGTTTTGTATTTGCTCAATGAATCAATTAAGATCTATGACAAAAATGATGTGGCATATGCTCTAAGAGGAAAAACGTAAGTTCTATCTTTTTTCAGTCTTTTTTGTAAAAAAAAAAAAAAAAAAAGAGAGGGAGTATTTTATAAATTATCATGATTCTCTTCCAATCAAAAATATTTTATAAATGCTCAGATTTGTAAAGAGATGTACAGGCTTGTTATATATATATATACACTGGAAGCGACAAAGTCATGGGATAGCAATATGCAAATTTTCAGATGGCAGTAGCATCGCGTAGAACAGGTATAAATGCGCAGTGCTTTCGCAGAGCTTTCATTTCTGTTCAAGTTATTCATGTGAAGAGGTTTTGACGTGATGATGACCGCACGACGGGAATTAACAGACTTTGAACGCGGAATGTTAGTTGAAACTAGACGCATGGGTCATACCATTTCGGAAATCGTTAGAGGAATTCAACATTCCCAGATCCACTGTGTCAAGAGTGTGCCGAGAGTATGAAATTTCCAGGCATAACATCCCACCATGGACAGCGCAGTGGTCGACCGCCTGCACTTAACGACCGAGACCGGCGACGTCTGCAAAAGTCGTAAATTCTAACAGACAAGCAACACTGCGTCAAATAACCGCAGAAATCAATGTGGGACGTACAAGGGGACTTGTCTGTTAGAACTGTGCGGAGAAATTTGGCTTTCTTGGGCTATTCCAGCAGAGACCGACTCGGGAGTGCCTTTACTGACAGAACGACATCGCTTGCAGCGACTCTCGTGGGCACCTGAGCATATCGGTTGGTCCCTAGATGAATGGAAAACCGTGGCCTGGTCCGATGAGTCACGATTTCAGTTGGTAAGAGCTGATGGTAGGGGTTCGAATGTGGCGCAGACCCACGAAGCCATGGACCCAAACTGTCAGCAAGGCACTGTTCAAGCTGGTGGTGGCTCCGTAATGGTGTGGGCTGTTTTCATGGCATGGACTTGGTCCTCTGGTGCGACTGGACCGAACATTGACTGGAAATGCTTATGTTCAGCTACTTGGATCACTTGCAGCCATTCATGGACTTCATGTACCCAAACAACGATGGAATTTATGGATGACAATGCGCCATGTCACCGGGCCACAACTGTTCGCGATTGGTTTGAAGAACATTCTGGACAATTCCAACGAATGATCTGGCCACCTAGATCTCCCGACATGAATCCCATCGAGCATTTATGGGACATCATCGAGAGGTCTGTTCGGGCCCAAATCCTGCACCATCAACGCTTTCACAATTATGGACGTCTATCGAGACAGCATGGCTCAATATTCCTGCAGAAGACTTCCAACGACTTGTTGAGTCCATGCCACGTCGAGTTGCTGCACTTCGCCGGGCGAAAGGAGGCCGATACGATATTAAGAGGTATCCCATGACTTTTGTCACTTCAGTGTATATATATGTATATATATATATATATATATATATAATCAGTTACTTACAACTTATATATGGGAAGATAAACAAAATCAAATGTATCAATCTTGTGTTAATTATTTATTTTTTTTAAAAAAAGACTTATACCTAACCATTAATTTTTTATCTTATTTTATAAAAAGAAAATAAAAAAACTAAAACAATAATTTCCTTTGCAATTTTGTTTTTGATTTAATAATATTTAAACTTTAAATATAATTTTTGCGTGAGCTAAATTCAAAATTAATTCAAAATTTTCTTTTATCAAGTGGCTCTGATTTTTTTTTGGTGTATTAATAAGCAATTGAAAAAGTTTATTTATAATACGTGTAAATAAATATAAAACGTTAAGTTTATTTTTGTACAGTATCCAGCATTGATCCATAATCTGTTTCTATAACAATGGGAGTTTAATAAGCTGTTTTAATTAAATTTATTTTGAATAATAATGAGTTCAAGCTGAATTCAGGATGCATTTTGAGACATAATGTCTAAATTCTTTGTAAATGTGACATCTTTTTTAATTAAAAACAATACAAATTATTACATTATCAATCACTCCAACCTACTGAGCATTTGAAATTGATAACATAGTTGACATTAAAGCAGTTGGTGTGGCTATCTTTGCTCCTAATGGTTTCCACTATGAGGCATTTATTCCAAACATATCAAGCAACTAATAAAGACATTTAAATAATTTTTTTTTCGTCTCTGTTTTATAATGATTTTATTTATATGTACTTAAATTATAAAAGAAATTTCAGTTTAATAACTGAATAAAATTATATTCTCACAACTTTAACAGCAAGAAATTTGCCTTGTCTAATTTCTTTTGGAATTTTAAAATGGTGGTTGTTGTAATGATAGTTTTAGTTTTTTTTGCAATTGAATTGTTCAAGGAATTGCATTATCTTATAGTGTTTAATCTTTGAATTCTATAACATATGACCATTCACCCAAGTAATAAATAACTTTAAATTAGACTTTTTTTAAATAATGCAAACAAAATACAAATGCCTGTTAACTAGTTGACAAGTAAAATGCAAAGAAATCCTTGATTCCTTTAGTTTGCTTTGAAACATTTTTAATATCTTACAAAAACTTTCTTCTAACTTTAAAAAGAATAGTTGGCAACTATGTGGACAGGCTATCAAATAACTATCAAATTATCTAAACTATTGTGGACCTTGCCAAATTTCCTTTATTACATTAATGATAGATTCAAAATATGTTACAATTCTATAATAATCTCAAATTCTGTATTGCTCAGATACTGGGTTTTGCGTGTGTATGGTATTTTTCTTGTCTTAGGAAAGAAAATTATATTTTGAAAAGTTTTGTTTTTTTTGTAACAGTTTAGCATATTTGTAATAGTGTGTATTTTGAGATTAAGCATTAATTTAAAGCAAGCTCTTTTTTGAGAAATCAAAAACTTTTTTAAATAAAATTTTTACAGAAATAAAATATTAAATTTAAAAAGAAAAACTTACTTTATATTTTATACAATTTTTAATAAGATCTGAATTTTGGATACGTAAATCAGTCAAAAATTATCGATTGCTTTTTACAATAAGGTTTTTAAAATCAATTTTAATTAGATTTAGATTGTTGAAATTTGTTTAGTTACATATTAAATTGATTGTTGGCCAAATACAATAGATCATTGAAAATTTTTGAATGAATTTTGTATTAATGTACCAAAATCACTAACTATATTAAAGAAATTTATTCTGAAATATTTTTAAATTAAATGTTGTTATATTTATATTGTTTAGATATTTTTGTCTTTGGATTCATTCAAAAATGCCTAATCGCTATATGAGCAAAGCCATTGAAGACCTCCGAATTGCATTGAAAATAAATCCATTTAATAAAATGGCTCATACGGAACTTTCAGAAATTAAATCTATTTCATCTAAAATGTAAGTATCATAATCTTTTTATGTTATTGAAATTTAATATATTTTTTTAGGTAGGATATGTACTAAATTTTTATTTGCTTTGTGAATTATTCATAATACAAAGGAATGTAGTTGTCAAATAGTGTGCACACTTGCATACTGCTTATGATTGCTTGTTTTGAGTTTCAGCAAATGGTGATTAAAAGAAATGTCATCTGAATTTTGAGTGAACTTGCAAATAGAGTAGTATCAAATAGAATAATGCAGTTGTGTGTTTCAAGTACAAGAGTAGATATTGATAAAATTAGATCAAAGGTCTCATCCTTAAAAATACGATTGTAATTTGAGATCTTCCTAGATGAAGATTTGTGTGGGAGAAAATTAATACTGGATATGGACTGTTTGATAAGAGTTTTTGATGCATCAGTCTCTAAAATAACTTTATTTTTCTAATTTTCTTTTGTATTTTGTTCAAAAAGGTTCTTGATTATGTAATGATTGAAAGGATAAATCATCTAGGTGAAAAGAAATTTTATCATCTTTATTAATTGGATGCAGATTGGGATTTTTAATAGGAAGGAGGAATGTTTAAGTTTTTCAAAAGGATGGCAAAAAGAAGAGAAATAAGATGCTTCAAACAAGGGTAATAATCCACAAATTCGAAATATTTAGATAGAAGGGGAGATGGCTCTAAATAAATATTCTGCCTACATAAGCTGGCTATGGAAAAGTGAAATTTGGCCAGCTTCTTTGTATTGTACAGAAATAGCAGTCCATTTGAGGAGACCTATTGCAAACTGCAAAGCATAGTTGTGCACTGTAGTGAGATTTTGGAGATTGTGACAAGAGGAAATAAAGAATAGGTGAATATATATATGCCATAAACAATAACCTAAGAGTTAGCATTTGTTGCTTTAAAAGCATGTAGTTTTTTAATAGCTTTCTTTTCACGAAAGAAAAGTGTTGGTTGAAGTTGAAGTTAACGAAAAATTAAAACAAAGAAGTTGGGTGTGTTGTTTCTATGGGTTATTGTTGGTGTAAATTTGCAGATATCTATTTGGAACTTTTTTTGTTTGAAAAATTAACTGCTTCGTTTTTTTTTTTTTTTTTTTTTTTTTTAAATTAGAGAGTGATATTCCAAATGTTACATCATTGTTAGATCTCGGAAGTAATATTTGGAGATTAAAAGAACTTTTTCAAATTCGTTATTACCCAGAGTTGCGGTAAATTTAATTATTGTTAAATTCAACTTTTACACTCGCAGCTACTTTATTATTATTTTTTAACTGCATGTAAACTTAGCATATGTGAAACTTGCAGCATTCTTTTTTCAACTCCACCTATATTGAACATTTCTATCGTTTAATAGTTATTAATTACTTATTGATAAGAGTTTTGTATTTTATTATTTTTAATTGTTTTTGCATCATGAAATTATACATATTACTCTGAATATTTTGCAAATAAGAATACTCTAATCACTTAAAGATACAATAGGTTGCAATGATATTATGTAATACATATAAAATATTTTTGTAGTTCTAATTTTTAGTTTTATTAAATTCCCTCCCCCAACAAAACTTATCAAGGTAAACTACGTTAGTGCAAAAATGGATCATCAAAATATATCAAAAAACAATGCATAAGAAATTTTTCTTCTAATAGAGTGTTTATAAAGGTTTTTTTTTTTGTTTAAATGTGCTTATTCAAACATCAAATTGAAAGTTATTAAGTAAGTAATAAATGATGGATTAAAGCATTTATTTTTCTCATGTATGGAACTCCTTCCTACATTTATGTCAAATAAATAAATTAAATAAATACACAACTTCTCGGCCAACATTATACTTCATTGCGAATGATGTCTGCAACAGCTTTGATTCCAGCAAAGTTCTCTTTCTGCGTTGGGAATGATCTGTGAGTTAGACAACAGGAAGCCTTGTCTACCAGTATCTCTCAGTTCTATTGCAAAACTGTACTTGATTCTAGCCTTTTCATAAGCCCAGTCTACTGAAGAACCAGCTGCAGGATCTTAGAAAAAGAAATTACCATTTAACATGCATATTTTTATGAAAAATAATATTGTACCAAAGATAGTCAATTTGGAAAAATTAAAGTTTTAATTAAGAAGTATCCAATTATAGAAAACAAAATTTATTTTTGTTTTATTTCTGTGTATTTAATATTTTTACATCAGGAATATCGAGTTCTGTATAATATAACTAAGATATGTCATTGATGGAGGAGGTTATTGTTAATTTTAATTAATTAGGACGAAGAAAATTTGTGAGTTCAGCTCATCTCAAAAATTTATTTTCTTTGAAGCAATTTAACTAGTGTTTCTTAGTGCTTAGAAATAATTTTTGCTTTAATTTGAATTTTTTTTATAACTATCGAATATCTGTCTTTCTCTTTTTCGTGACTGTAATTATGCTACCAGTGGAATGGGGCATTTGTTTTCATGCAAAGTTAGGGGTCTATAATGTGATAACAATGGAGGGATTTTCATCAAATTCTTCTGTAATATCATATTTGTCAAAAATGTCAGCATTTTAATGTTGAAGCATAGTAAAATGTGTTGTATTTTGTATGTTTAAAGTCACTTTCACTAAAGTTGTTTGAGGCAGCTTGATATCATATCTTATTATGGCAGGATTTAGTATGCCAAAGAATATTTGATTTCGTATACTCAGTTCGTATATCATATTCAAACCCAAACCCTTGCAGTTTCTTTTTGTCAGCTTTTGAGGGAGCAGAATTATCTCTCAGCCTAGTGTCGATTTTTTTTTTTTCACGCAATAAAAATTTGCTACCTTTAAAGATGATTACAGGTTCATTTGTAAGGGGATATAACGAGAATTGTTTTTCGAGTTCAAACGCTGGGAAACAGACAAATGTTCTGCCAAATTTTACAGATCTGGAATGGGCTAACTGATATTTTCAATAAAGTGAAATTTTTGTGCGATTGTTATTATAACTTAATTATTTGAGAGAAAGTGGACCTGATGATTCTTCTCATTTGGCATAGCCCATGGTGGGTCATAGCCCATAAGCATCTGCCTACTGGCAGGTTCAAAACAGGAGATGTTTTCTTTTTGATTGGTAGGGCTGTCAGCGCAACGCTCTACATTCATATTAGACGGACATACTGTTTAAAGTGAATTCCGAACCACTACAAACATCCATGGCACCGCCGAGACTCAAATCTGAAATCTGTTGCGCCAGAGCTCTAATCACTCGGCCATCAAGCCCGGACCTGTTGATTAGGCTAATAACAATAATTCTTAAGCACGAAGTAAAAAATAAGAATCTGTATATTTATCTTTGATACAGAAATTTTGCCATAGGCTCAATTTTTTTTTTAACATAACTGTATTAATATCACCTAATAATTCGAAAGAAAAAAAAATGTTTTCAAAATACTTACAAATAGTGTTAGCTATCGTTCCATGCCTGTAATATTGCCCATGTACGCTAGCGATTGCATTGGCAGCTGCTTGAAGCGCCTTCATCTGTAGAGGGAAAAAAAGTATTGTGTTGTAATTTCTTCTTTAATTGTATTCATTTATTTATTAAGTACTTTAAGTCGTTGCGTTTATTTGAAATTACCCAAATACATTTTAGCATATTAACCTTAACTCAGACGCAGTTGCGTCCATTCAAAATACTTTTCCCAGCAAGATTATCACCCAAAATCGGATATAATCTGATGGTACTTGTGCTGAAAGTTTACTTTGAAATGTAAATATTCAGATCTTATTTAATTTATAACGTGAAGGCATTACTTTTGTTTTCAAATGCCAAGCAATTGACCTAAGATCATTCGCCATGGGAACGATAGATATATAACTGATACAGCGCTACTCAGGTTGCACTAATAGATAGCTTGCTATATGGTGTTCACATTTTGCTATTGCAATTTGGAAAGAACATCTTCAAGAATGGTTTGCATCTGAATGTTCGTACCCACTTCTTTGAGCCTAAAAAAGGACTTCCAAATGTTCGGGTTCATCATGGCCAATCCCGGCATAAACATGCGAACTGTCACGTCGACAGCACTTGTCATGTTAGAACCGACCTCCTCCACGCTTAAATGTATTACAAATATGTGCTACATTTTATGAGATTACAGACATTATATATATATATATATGTACAGGGGATTATAATTAAAGTCCCACTTTCAAAATGCTGTAAATAAAGTTCTACTAGTTACAATGAGTTTGAATTTGAATGGGAAAAGGTACGGCCTCTAAAAAAAGGTTACAAAGTGTATTAATAGATGGTACTGTAAGCGGCATCGAAATTACAACGTATTTGGTATGAATTGCACATTAAACCAACAACGTGCTTGATTGTTGCGGTTTTTGACGGAAAAATAACTTCCATGTCATTCAACAGTTTTGACACTGTTAGTGGAAAGACCATTCACCACGGCAAGGTCACACCAAATTGGATGGGAAAAATCAGTGGAACTTTTTTTGGAATGTACCGTTTTTTCTTTTTTTGATGCCGTACCGTTTTCCCTTTCTTCAAGTATCTTCAGTTCAAATTTGAACTCATTGTGACGAGTGGTTCTTTTTTTTTTTTTTACAGCATTTCGAAAGTGGGACTTTCCAATTTTACAGGGTGATTATAATTAATCACCCTGTATATATATATATATATATATATAGAACAAATAATGCTAAATTAGATTTTAATGAAAACTCAAGGAATACATTGGCTACGATAATTTTTAAAGTAATATTAGTTTGTTCAATAATCATTTTCGAAGCTGGAAAAAGTATTTTGAAATAAGTAACTTAAAATAAATATTTTACTTTGATTTATTAACCTGGTTAAGTTCAAAATGATCGAGCTTTTTGTTTCAATATTGTTGATTCTATTGAAAATATTGTGTCCACAAAAAAATTGAAATGATAAAGTAATTATATATTAACGCGAATTACGAAATGTTGTGTATACGCAGCGTTCGTTAAAAGCGATAATTTTTCGATACAGGAATTTTTTAAAACCTACGTCTTCTAAAGAAACATTACATTTTCTACAGTAAGTTATAGTTTGGTAAAAATAAAAACACAGCTTCTTAAAAAAAACACAGCTTTTCGTCTAGTACTGGCATTTAAGAGTAAAAGAAAGAAAAATCTGCAAGATTATCTAAAAAGAATAGTTAATCTTATAAAAAAAAAATTAGTGGCAAAATATATTTGATCTCACATGCTAATATCTTATTTTGGAAGGTTCGCGAAGTTTGGGTTATCGTACACACTGTGTAACTTTAACGCTCCGTACCTGATCTTGATAATCTGGAGGAATTTCTCTGCTGTGTCCGTAAGGTGTCATCCACAGTTGCGAATACGAATGCAGCGTGAAGTATGCTTTCAGTCTGGGACCTATGCTGAGAACGCCGTCTCTAACTGCCTTGCTTTCCTCTTCAGAGAAGGCTCCCTCTCCGCGAAAGATCTCTGAGCAAGAATCACCGCTCGTGCCTGGCCCTGAGGAAAGGAAACAAAATCATCATAGGGATATCATGCAGTTATTAGATGTTTTAAAAATTGTGAATTCTAAAGGTACTGAATTGATAATGTATCGTTTGTGTGTCTTCTTTGCTGAACATTTAGGGCAGAGATGTCTAAGTATTTTTTTCTATTGAAAACGTGATTCCGGTATGCTAAAAATTGCACACCCCTGTTTTTTTCTGCCTTAGGGGCTTCAAATACCACTTTCTATCTGACGAATAACCCACCGATGGGACGACTTTTATAGGGCAACCCTACTACTACACCACACCACACCACATCACATCACTGTGTCTGGAGGCGAGTTGCCCCTTTACAGTTTGGGAATAATGTGGTCCGAGAAGAAGTGTGATTGGAGTCTGTGACGCTCTACTGTCATATGAGACCGGGACCTACGGCTTAAAGTGGATTCCGACTACGGAAGTGGTAGTCTTTCCGTTTGTAGTGAATATCAATCCATGGCTCCGGTGGGATTCGAACCCGAAATCTGTGGTACCGAGAGCCAGAGCGATCGCAGCGCTTCACGCTGCCAGAACCACTCGGTCATCAGGCTCCTAGCGTAACTACCCTGCATTGTCGTCCTGTAAGTGAAAACCTGGTCTATTTTCACCATTATCAACGCCAGATGCTTTTCAATAGATATTGTCTCAATCGCCATTGAATCTCCTCGTTTTTAAAAGCAGTTATTACGACAAAGGTGCGAGCGGATTCGAACCTTAGTCCTCCTGCATTATGTACGTTGCTACTTTGCGAATCGGGCATAGCAGTGGTTTAAAAGTACTAATACATGCCATTTATAAGAAAAACTGTATGCTATTTATTAAAAATGGAACTGTAACTGTTATCAAGCTGGATAACTACAATTAGGCACGAACCGACTTGTTATTTTTTATTTTTTACTCTGTTATTTGTCATCCCTGCATAAAGTTGGAATTTGATTTTTTACAGTAAAATTCTGTAAAAATAATTGTTCAATTGCTTTTAAAGATATTTTTACAGTAAAATTCCTTAAAAATATTTGTTCAATTGCATGAACGTAATTGTGATTATTGTCTTAGAATGCAAGAATAGCAAAATAAATTGCCTTTCAGAGCATTTTTATTAACATCAGCATCATGTTGGCAAATTTATAAGTGCTTTCGTAGGTAGAAATATGCAGGATCGAAATCTTTGTTTTTGTTTTTAAAAGTATACCTTTTATGCAAATATTCAAACATAGAATTCTTAATATCCAGTCCAAGATTTGGATGACAGAATTTTATTGATCATTTAAAAATTTTTTTCTCTATAATTCGTAACTGGTGATAGTAGATTTAATTTTTGAATTACTATCATTTTACCTATAATTAACCTTTTTCGTTTTATGAAGAAAAGCTCCAGCTCTGTAGTTATTTCACTGCAGTTTAAATTTTAAAAAGAAATTTTATATTTAAATCAAAGCAATGGATATTATTAATGATTTTACCTGCTCGAATAAAATGTAATACTTTAAAAAAAAATAGCAAGCATCCATATACTTCATAGTAATTTTATTGCTTCATAAATTAAACCACTTTATTTTCTACTAAATTCTTAGTGACTTATTAGAATTTTTTGCTTACCACCAAAAGCTGAGTCGAAATTCCTGTTTGGATCTGCTCCTCTGCAAAAGGGATTTGTTCCGAAACGTCGAGGCAAAACTCTATTTTCCTCCACATTCTGTTCTATGGACAGATGCAAAAACATTGTTAGTAGATATTTAATTTCAGATGAGAGTTAAGAAATTGAAACTTAACAAACACATGAAAGCTTTTTCCAATATTACTTTTTATATGACTAACATTTTGCATATTTATATATCAAAAATTATATCACTACTAACACAATCCCATTTCTCTTTGTATATTTTATCAATATTATAACAATACCTTAAGCCACACGTGCCCCCTGGGTAGTGGCAAATGAGTAACTGATCGGTTTGTATTGGGAGGCCATGGGCCTCATGGACTAAAATAAAGTGCATACCCCCTTTATTTATTCTCCCTTTGACTTTTTATGGCGTGAGACCGACTTATTGTTGATTGCTGCTGTATGTTTGCATGTTTCTTATTTGTGTGTGATCCTTATTGTAATGGATTGATTTCCAATAAAGCCATGTTACAATAACATATGGAACACCCTCGCAAAGTAATGTTAAACATTGATATTTTATTGTTTTCAATCAGAACAACAGTTTCGAATCATTCTTTATTCTAGATCAGAGTTGGCCAAAATTATACATCTAGAGGGGTAAATTTACTTTACAGCCCATTGATTACCAGGTCTCCTTTTTTTTCAATGGAGTTGTTAGAGGGGTACAGCCCCATCCAAATTGAGTCCGTCACTATCCGTGTTAAATTAACCGGATTTAAATCCATTTATTTGAAATTTACAGTGGTGGCAAGAAATTGTGCATTATTTCAACTTATGATTTTTTTGTAATGTATTACTATATTTTGGATTGTAGTTGCTTTTTTTTTTTTAAGTAAAATTATGGCCAGATTTTTAAACTACATTAAGATGTCATCAATAATTTAAAAATTATGGCTCTAAAAACTTTATTACAGAACTTCAGATTTGTTGGCATTTTTTTTACAAAATTATTAATAGTGTTCTATTTTTAAATGGCTAATCAGGAAATGGAAATATTGGTAAATATCGCAATTGTATTGTGATGTATATTGGTAAATAGATATACTATAACGCTGTCATTACAGCTTTGAAAATTTTCGAGCAGAAACCCTATATTTATAGCGAGGTTATTGCGGCAAAAAGCTGACTTACTTACTGCCTTCATTGAGATATTGTTTCTTTTAAACTAACAAATCGATCATTTTTCCACTGTGTATTTTAGTAAATAGTTTTTGATAATAATTCAGAAAAATTGCCTCGACTGTATTAATATATTCCCGATAGAAATCTTAAAAAGAATTTTGACTCGTATAGTATACTTACGAACGTCCAAGTATATTTATATCCGTCAACATTGATAACGGGGAAGATGTACCAATCAAAAGTGTCCACCAGATCCTTGATCTGTGGATCTGTGTCGTAACCCTTGACCAGCTGTTCGATTATGTATAATGAAGTCGCTGGCGCCACCCATTCTCTGGCGTGAATGCCGGAGTCGATCCACAAGGCTGGTTTGTTGTAGCCTGGTGTGCCTATCTGAAAGTAATATAAATTTGTTGGAATATTTTAGGCATTAGGAACATGTATCCCGGAAGAAGTCGCCAATGTTGCACCTGGAGTATATTGCCTATTGTTTTAGGGTTACAGTAGTGATTTCGAAGAATTAGTGGTTTTCTTCTTTTTTAAACATTGCGTGATTCGGAGATTATTCCGATGTTACTTTAAATTTACAGGGGCCTGATGGCCGAATGGCTAGCGCTCTGGCGTTCGGTACCACAGGTATCGGGTTCGAATCCCGGCTTTGCCATGGGTGTTTGTAGTGGTTCGGAATCCACTTTAAGCCGTAGGTCCCGGTCCTAATAGGATCGTAGAGCGCTGCGGGGGCATTGCGCGTCCGTGGCTTACCATCAAGTTACAAGCGCCCCCTGGGTAATGCAAAGTGAGCAACATCGGTGCAGCCCTTATGGCGAAAGATCACGGTCTATTTGCCAGCTGCATTAGAAGAAAAAAAAAAACTTTAAATTTACAACAAATAAATGATTGTTGCAACCGATTGGAAAAAAAAAAAAACCCCGTTTCGTACAGGATAAAAAAGTAGCAAAAATAAAATAAAATTAGTAACATAGATTAATTTTTTTTTTTTTTTTTTTAATAATGTTGTTTTATCGCCTACTTTTTGGTATCGTGAACAACATACAAAATAGTTGTTATGATAACACGCAAAGTGTAATCGGGGCAATTGGCAACGCCAATTCGCTAAATTGAACAATTTGGCGAAAGGACTACAGTAACTAGACTTTTATCGATTCAGTTTTATTGTGTAAATTTGCATAAGCTTTAAATTTTATTTACCCTGTTGTTGGAAATATAAGGATATATTGTTAAAAAATTTCTTCTAAAGATGTAAATAAGTACCCGTTTTTTTTTAAATAATCAATAGTTTTTATAATTATTTGGTGTGTTTTGTAACAACGCGGCTCAATGTGAAGTGCTTAAAGTGTCACCAAGTTGGGGACAAATTTGGCTATCTTGGCAAACAAGTTTTGTTGTTGTTAATTATCGAATTATCAAAGTTGATGGAAACTACTAGAAGATTATTACGAGACATTTATTATGAATTTATAGAAGAGGATAGAAATTTGAAATAAAAAAAACTGTGTTTTATGAAGTTATACTTCATACGCTTTTATTCCTTGTGAAAGTCATTTGATTTTGTTTGTCAGTATACATTTTTTGAAATCATTTGATTTTATTGTCAGTTCGTTACTCGTTTTGATTTTTTTTTTTTTTTTTTTTGGTTAATTAGAGTTTCAGTTAAACTTATTAAACTTATAGATATAATTAATTATTATTAAAAATTATTCCATTTTATTACAGCAAGCATTTTAAAAATTCGCTTAGCATTTCAATAATAAAATAAATACTCACCTTTAAGCCTTTTATGGGGTTGCCTTCAAATGTTGTGCCAATATTTTGCGGAGAAGCTATAGTTACATATCGATTGCTTATTGAATCAATATAAGCACTTATCTGTAAAAAGAATAGATCTGTTTAATAAACATCAAATACTTCTTTTAACTGTAAAGTTTTCGTTTATTTTATATAGGACATTTATTAAAAGCAGAGATTTGTTTAATTAATGTTAACTAATCAAATTTTCATACTTACAAAAATTCCAAATATTTGTTTTGTTTATTCTTTGTTAATAATGTCAACACATACAACAGCATGTTATTTTTTTATATTCTGAGTTTTATTATCTTCATTCTTATAATATACAAAAAAAAATTATGTTCTATTTTAATTGCATTATATATAATGTTTAAAGCTGAATTTGGTATAAAATTGTTCGCTGAGAAGACGAAATGCGGATGATGGTTGTTAAATTATTGAAATTATAAGGTTACAAACATATAACATTCGGTTAGGTTACAATCATATACAAAAGTTTCGATTTGACTTCGCTTCTGTAAAGCATGATTCTTTCACCAAATAATTTTCTTCTTCTTATACACGTATTCATTCATACCACTTGCAAAGGTACAGTAAAAGTTTTACATCTTTTAGTGTAAAATTATTTTCATCAATGTTATTTAAAACTTATTTAATTTTATTTAAAAACAAAATTATTATGAGCGAAAACTTTTTGTGAATAAATTACCGTAATTTTCCGCCTATAATTCTCGGACTATACGTTAAAAACCATTTGAATTTCGTGATGCTGATTATAGGCCGCTGCGTATAATCTGGACATTTTTTAAAAAAAGTTTAATTGAAATAAATTCTATAAAACCGCCACCTAAAATGTTTTTTTGCACTACAAAAAGAAAAAAATGCCAGAACTTTGTGATGGAAAAAAAAAAAAATGTAAAGCACATCATGTATATCTGCGTATGCTAGTGCATTAAAAGGACTGGAATAAAATTAAGAAATAAAAACGCTTCACTGAAAGTCAAATTAATAATGAACTGTGATATTGATCAAGATATTCATCTCTCTAGCAAATATGACGATAGCAAATCGTCTCTTTTGTTTTCACCATAATTCTTGAACATGTCTTTTTTATCGATTATCCATTATTTTAAATTTACAACATGTTTTTTGAATATAACTGTAGCATCAAAATACTCGGCTATAAAGAAAACGATATATGGTACGTCCCACAGGGACAAAGAGGAAGATGACGATCCAAGTTGCAATGGATAGATGCAGTTGAAAAAGATTTGGCTGTACTAAAGATTAAGAATTGGAGGACCCTTGTCACCCACAGGAATGCATGGAATCACTTCAATGGGAAGCCTTGGCCCACCCTGGGCTGGTGGGCTGTTAATGGCGATGATGTATGGTACATCAGATAAGGTGCGAATCACTCGCGGATTATACGCGGCTGAGGATTATACAAGAGCTTTTATTTTTCGAGTCAAACATAGCGCTTGCGGGTTATACGGCACTGAGAATTATAGGCAACAAGTTGTGGTATTAAAAAAATAATATAGCCATTATTTTCAGCATTTTTCAATGCATTTCAATTGAATTATCATGACAATAACGTAAGTGAGTAAGTAACTAAATTGTTTTTTTTTTTAATGTCTTAATCAGATCCATATATGTATCGTATTCTATTGCATTATCTATTCCGTCTACATAATTAAGTTGAAATGACATCAATGGGTTAACTTACTGCGTCGAAAGTGTGGTAGACATCTAACTGGAAGTTCTCCTGTCTGCCCGCAAGTGCATCATCCACAGGATTCTCTTCGCGCTCTTCGTCAATCCACCTGTAATAAAAGTTCATTTACTCTTTCAGGTACGAAATCTCCTCTTCTCTGGACAAATAAGCAAGCCAAAATATGTCTTGCCTCGACTGTCACCGCCGATCAACCATCTGAAACTCGGACCGTAATGAGTGAAAGTGAATCCAATTTTCTTATCGACAAACATTCCTGTATAAATATTTGTGTAAAATAAAAATCCTGTTCTCTTCGTCTCTAACAGTGATTGTATTCAAATTGAAAATATTATTCAAAATCTTCTACAAATTAGACGTTTTGAAATGATTCTAAAAACATTTAAGGCCTACAACACACAAATTCCAACCAGGGCCGGATTTTCCATAGGCTAACTAGGCTTCAGCCTAGAGCCTCAAGATCAAGAGGGGCCTATATTCACATTGTTAGCAAAATTAAAAATTACACTATTCTAAAAACAGTAAACACTAAAACACTGAATCGAAAATTCTACACATATGACTAATAAACAAACATAAAAATATATTGGTTAAGATCAATGCGTTCGACTCTTTGGGTCTGTTCGTTTGTATATACTAGATTCCACCAAAGTATAGTTCATACGTTCACTGACTGCTATGGTAAATATTGCTACTAAGCTCTGGTTTGTTCTTGCATTAATAAAACGCAGATTAGTGAACATATTGATATATATCACAGTAATGATGTATTTTATTATCTCATGCAATTTAGAAACTTTAAAATGGGAGGTGAAAGGGCCTCATAAGTGGAATAGCCTAGGGCCCCTTTTCATCTAAATCCGGCCCTGATTCCAATGACTGGTTAATTCGAACTACTTGAGAAAGCTCAATGGGTTCATTACTATAGGAAAGCTCAATGATTAATTAATTATTTACTCACTTATTAATTAATAACTCTAACGAAACTATTTTTCAACAAAAATTAACTCCCCAGAAATCACTTCACCTCTTTTTATAATTCTATTCTGAAACACCAAATACGACAATTCGCCTTCTACTAAATGAGATATATCATTAAAAACGGCTTTGGCCCTCTTTCTGAAATTCTATTATACGAAAAAATGAGACTTTTGACTATATTCCTTATATATGTAAAATTAAACTTAAAAAAGGACTAAAAAAGATAGTACTCTTATAACTATCATTGACACCAAATGGTAAATTCAGGGTACCCGCCCACGTTAATCGTATTTTTAACATTTTAAAATATAAGATTATTTACCTTCAAATGAAAATTTTAAATAAAAGAAACAATATTTGATACAGAAATATTAAAAAAAAAAAAAAATCTTGAGTATACTACGTTCTACATGTATTATTTGCCCAAAAATTATACAGCTAGTTTGAATTTACTTAAGGATTCCAGTGATAAAATGGACCAAAAAACACGTTCTGCATTACGAATTTACTTTTCTCAACTACCAGCACAAATATTTTATGTTGCATTATAATCTCCTTTTAGAAGTTTTTTTTTTTTTTAAAATCTGTAATGGATACAACTTAGAATATTTTCTGCAAATGTATCTATTGATATCATTTATCGATTTCTATACTTTTTATAATGGATAGCCTATTCGTTTATCGTTATTTTTTATTGATTTCTATAATACACAAGCAGAAATAAATAAAGTTTGATAGTAAAATGGAACCATTTTTTTATGGAACTCTATTTAAAAAACATATAGAAAGAAATATAAGGAAACGAATATAATTTTTTACTTCAAAATCTTTAATAAAACCTGGAAATGTTCAATTAAATAAAAGAAGCAAAAATGGAATAAGAAGCAAATTTAGAAAAGAAGTTTTTAAATCTTCATATAAAATTTTAAGCTTTTCTAAAAATAGATTTAAACTAAAAACCGATTTCATAGTACAAATTGCTTTTTAAAACGTATGGCCTGTTTTATGTACATAAATATCAATATTAAATAATCACATCAAGAATTTTTCATTTTACTGTAGATGTAAAGTTAATTTTAAAAATTCTGAATTTCTTCCTTCATCTTAATAAAATGTACTTTCAATGGGATAAAGTCTTTACAATAGCATTTCTCAATTTTATTTTTGTTTTGTTTAGTTTTTTTAATGATTTTTGTGGAATTAATATATTTAGGAAGAAATATAGCAAATTTTAAATGGGTGGAAAAAAAAAAATTAACATTTTAAAATGTAATTTACTTTAAAGCATTTGCAGCAAATTTTTAAAAATTGAAATTTCTATAAGCTTAAAAAGAAGTTTATTTAAAAATTGAAATTACTGTCTTTACAAGTTGTTTCATTCTGCAACGATATCCGATGAAACCTACTTCCAACTATAACCATTTTTGCACCAGTACTTACACGAGAGTAACTCTGAAATTTTTGAGACAGTGGCAGACAACAAACGCAGGAAAAAAATATTCGTTAAATTTGTAAATTTGCTTTTATGGCCGCGGACGATATTTTGTGGCAACAATTGCTATTTAGCTGTCGTAGAATAGATTTTGGAAGAAAGGAAAATGGAATTGACGCGAGAGCATTATCGCGCTATGATTTTCTATGATTTTAAAGTGGGGTTAAATCAAGAAGAATGCCTTCAACGTCTACAATTATCATAGGGAGACGAAACTCCATCTCGTGCTACTGTGTTTAGATGGTTTACAGAATTTCGTAGAGGTCGTAGTTCTCTGCTGGATCAAGAACACACAGGAAGACCTTCATCAGCTGTAGTTCCAGAAAATGTCTCGGCCATACGAAAAATTGTTAGTCGGTGATAATCGCTGCACTTACCAAACGATACGAAATTTAACATTGGATCCGCAGCTATACATAGAATTATTCATGAAGAACTGCATATGAAAAATTAATTTATCGTTGGGTCCCCCATAATTTAATAGAACACCAAAAAACGGAGCGTGTCAGAATCTGCAAAGAACATAAAATTACTTAACGATGGTGGACACCGCCTTATTTCTAAAATCATTGGTGATGAAATTAACACACCGTTTTTTGACGTTCCAACACGACAAGAAAGTAAAGTATGGGTCTTTGAAGATGCCCCCAAACCAGCAATGGTGAAATGACAACGAGCAATGAAAAAGTAATGTATGCCGTTTTCTTCAGAAGTACGGGACTGGTTAAAAGCTATCAAGCTGGAGGGACAGAAGACAGATACAGCTAACTGGTACACCACTAAGTGTCTTCGAGGAATTCTTCACGAAGTGAATGTAAAGGGACTCGTGCTTCCCTATGATAATGCATCTTTTCATACGGCAAGATCGACAGTCGAATTTCTTAAATAAAAAACAAAACAAAATGATAGAACATCCACCCTATTCCCCTGATCTTGCTATGCGTGACTTTTGGCTTTTTTTTTTTTTTAATCTCAAGAAAAATTTACGTGGTCGCCATTTTCATTCCGAAGATGAGATTGGTGAGGCTTTAAAAGCATATTTTTATCACTTCCAAGAAATGGATGGTGTGAAGCATTTAATCTTTGGAAAAATCGTCTGCAAAAGTGCATTGATGTTGGAGGGATTACTTTGAAAACTCTTAAAATTTAGTAAGAAAACTTGTATCATTCAGCCATATCTCAAACATTTCAGAGTGACACTCGTATGAGAGGGATTCTTTTCGGTGAGTTTGGAGTCTCTGAAAAAGAGTTATAGCTGGACTGAAGTCCAGGACGGAAACAGATCTAATACTGCCGTCCAGGACGGAAATAGATCTAGTACGAACGGTCACCGTGTTAGGTCTTACTCAGGACAATCCGAGTTCTAGTACCCAACCTATAGTGCCCCATAGCTGGATGTTCCGTTCTAGCATCTGAAAGATTCGGTATGAAAATGGACCACAGGTATTCGTAGTTCACTTTTATTATGCTGATCGTGCTCTTCTTTTTCAATGGTACGTCAACCCCACGGCCTTCTTTTAGATTTCGAAACATAGGATAGTGCTTTTCTTTTTTTGGTAGGGTTGTCAACCTTACGTCCAACAAAATGTCATGTTAGACCGGGACCTTAACCCGAAACTTGTGGTACCGAATGCTAGCCACTCGGCCATCAGGCCCATGTGGACCATGTTACTTTTGATAAATAACTGCAATTATTTTGCGCTGTGTACTTACATTTTTGGTGCCTTCTGTGCGCACTTATGCGTTAGAAAAGTCTTTCCGATCTAGACGACTCGGAATCATCGTATCTGTCTTAGAAGTTAGTAAAAATCACCCTGTATACAGCATCTGAAGTTAGCGTGAAGCGAATTTGTGCATCTGTGATCTATAAAAATCTGTGCTAATTACATTGGCCCGTTTTTTCAAATTTCATTACGCTGGGATCATTGCATTTTTATAAAACATTTAATTCCATGTTTATAATTCTTTAAAAATATTTTAGCCAGTTAAAATATTATTTTATATAATAAATTTTCAGCATTTTATAAATTAATTCTGTTAGCTAATACAGTCTATTATGTTTTCGTTACTGGAAGTCTTTTAATCAAAATGAACAAACATATCTTACTTTTGAATGTTGTCTGTCACTACGTAGTAATCTATGCCTTCCGACTTCCATTTATCTTCGAACTGACCTGCAATATTGGGCGGAACCCTGACGTTCACTTTTTCGTAAAGGTCTACAGGTTCATTCCAAACATCAATCTAAAAAAAAAAAATGCCTTATTATGTTTGAAAATGAAAATACATTTTATTGCATATATTGGTTTATATTAGTGATTCCGATTTATAACAAAAAATATTTTAAATTAAATTTAAAAGGTCTTTGTGGAAGAATTGTAAATGTATAAATCACTCCAAAACTCGTTCTCAACGCAAAACTCGTTCATAAACCAGAAAAATCTCGTATTGATTTGGTTTAGTTTATCACTCTACAGTCATTTTTTGTGCACACTTTATTATAGTTAGACCGAGACCTACAGTTTAATGTGGATTTTGAACCACTAACAAACATCCATGTTACCTCCAGGATTCGAACTTAAAACCTGTGGTACCAAAGGACAGAGCACTATTCAATTGGCCATCAGGCCGCCCTCTTATTGAATTCGTGTTGAAGGCTAAATTTTATTAAAGATGTTTAGTAATTTTTTAAAACTGAATCCTTTTTATAATAGCTAAAAATATTCTCTTTTTAGAGATTTATGGGGCATATGTAGATGTGCTAAAAAATACAACTAAAGTACGACTATTATATTTTAAATAAAAGTTTTAATAAAAATACTACTTTTACTTAAAGCCACATTCACACCAAGATAATGAGTGGTGAGGCATCAAGTATCGACCAATCACCAGCCTCAGCTTGCACCACCTAAAGCTGGTGATTGGTCGAGGTTTCGTGCCTCGTCAATCAATCCTTTGACGGAAGGCGACTGAACAAATTTTACACTTTAAATTATATAAAAAATATCAAAATTAAAAATGTATTGAAGACATAATAATAATTTATACAGAGTGTCCTTAAGAGTGATCTTAAAGAGAGTCTTTTTAATGTACTAAAATCTAATTATTTTTAAAGACATAAAAATTTACATATAAAGTAATTATTTTGTTTTTTTATTAAAACTTACCTCGGGGTGTTCGATTAATCCTTTCAAAAGTTTCAATTCATCATCATCGCTAGCAAATAAGCCATACAATTTGTGTCTGAAAAAAAAGAAACATTTTTCAGATGGTATATGACATAAAATAAACATATATGTATATTTAATGTAAAAAAAAAAAAAAATCTTAACGTCTACACATGATTGTATTTCTTATAACATTAAAATTATATCATTGATAATTCTAATTTTTGTTCACTTTAACTGATCATTGTCAAAATTTAAAAAGAAACATCAGATGAATTTTTCAATTAAAAAAAAGTTAAAAATTTGTACTACATAACGAAATGGATGTAATAATTGCTATAATAATACTTAAATTTGATTTAATTGTTTTATTTTTTTTAATTTAACTTCTTTGTTTTTCAATTTTAAGTATTTATTTCTTACATTCTTTTTAAAGAATTTTTACATTTTAAAATGTTTTTATAATTAAAATATTAAGTAAGTATTCGATTCTTCATTTGTAGATACGAATACTGAATTTTTCTGGAACTAAGCAATGATCGATTGTGTTAGAACTACTGGATAAATTAAATATCTTCCTGAAAATATTTTACGATTTATATTGTACGCATTTTTTCACAATTAAATTTAACACATAGATTTACTAAAGTTGAACAGTGCCTGCAATATCTGTTAATACATAATAAAATTAAACCAATAAGAATTATTAAAATTTTTTGCTTGGTTTTCGCTTTTGTTGTTCTAATGCAGCTGGCAATACAGAAACAATTAATCTTTATACCATAAGCAAGGGTTGCACCGCTGTTGCTCATTTAGCACTACCCAGGGGGCACGTGTAGCTTGTTGATGTGCTACGGACGCGAGTAACACTACCCCCACAAAGCTCTACGATCATATCAGACCGGGACCTAGGGTCGAAAGTGGATTCCGAATTACTACTAATATTTATAACACCGCCGGTAATCGAACACGAAATCTGTGGTACCGATCGCCAGAGCGCTAGTCACTCATCCATCAGGCCCGCTTTTTATACTTATGAAATTTACCACTTGAACAAGAAAAAAATACTTCAACGGCTTTAACCTTGTTACAGCATATTGAAAAAAACAAGTTGTCTTTCTTTCTTTTTTTTTTTTTTTTGAATTTGTAGACCTTGTGTTTCACTTATGTATACCATAAATAGCCCACCGATATTGCCTTTCAGGAGGACTTTTAAAGGCTACTGCTTCGCGTTTGCGTCTCGTACGAGAGAAAACCCATAAAGCTCCTACTAGGTATTTATCGCTGCGAGACATTTTACACATTACCGCAATCGACATCGAGTCTTCTCATTTCGAAATCAGGGATTGCAACAAACTCTACCAGTGGATTCGAACTTGATGCCTTTTGCACCTTAGCTGAGCACGATATCATGAATGGGGTAAAACCTTTATTTGTGTAATACTATAAGTGACAAAAGGGATAATTTGTTGTTGTTTTCGAATGCCACACTCTTCCATCTGAGATCATTCGCCATTAGAACAACAGACAATTAGCAATTTCAGCATCCCCTAGTTAGCACTACTAGGGGCATCTGCAATGCGCCCATATTTCGTTTCACGAACCCCCCAGGTAGGGAGTACATCATACACCATCCGCTTTTATCTTTGAACCCAGCGAACTTTAACTATTCCCAGAATAACCATAGAAGCTTTTGGTTCGTCTTTATTTGTTTGGTTTCATAGCAGGCACCAGCATTTCAGAAATCAACATGCTGTCGATTAGGTTGCCAACAATCCATTAGGTTGCCCAACCGTTGCTTTAATGCATTAAGTAAAATTCAATGCGTAATTACTTAATGATGCATTTTTAAATGACCCCTGGGATTCATTTTTCAACGCGTTCCTTCCAGTTTTCTTTTTTTCTTTTTTTTTTTTTTTTTTTTTTTTTTTAAGGAGGCGAAAAAAAACAAACAAAAAAGGATTAAATCTTGTTATCTTACCCTGTGAAGTTAACATGACTTGTTGAGAAGGCTGGTAAAACCGCTGATAAAAGCAGTACAATCAAAAACATTTTCTCTAAATTTAGTGTTCTTTTATAAATGCAGATGTTTTGAACCTAAAAAAACACAAAGAGAAATAAATGTTAATTAAAAAACTAGGCAATTAAAAATAATATTTGTTTATTCTCAGACACTACCTTATGAAATTTAACCACATTTCTTATTTATGCAATTATTGAAACTTCATCAGAATCATTATCTTTTGGGATCATCATTATCATTTAAATATTTCTTTGATTTAGGATAGCATTCCGTTTCGATGTCTCCATAAATCGAAGATTCTTTTAATTCTTGATTTATTTGATTTATGTTGTAACGTCTTCATAAATTATCTATTTATCACAAAATGTTTAAAAATGCATACGAAATTGAGTCCTGATTATTCGAGAATCGTGTATTTGAGTTGCTGAACGAAAAAAAAAAAAAATGGCCCTTTTGCTATTTTGTTTGGGTAAAGTATTTTTAATCGTAAAATTGAATTAAGATAAAAAAAAAAAAATGGAAAAGAACCTTGGTTTCGATTAAACCTTTGCTGGAAAATTCATTTTCTCCTCGAAGAAGACATTGACGAGTGAATGAACGTATATAAACAGTAAAAAATTGAAGATGGCATGGTAGAAGAAATGTTTGAAAACCACGCACAGCAGAGCAGTGGTGACGAAAACAATGCCCATGAGATGACATATTCTGAATGTCTAAGCTCGATTGAAAAATAATTATTGAATATGTTGAGCAATTTTGCAATTTTGAGGACATCATGACGTAACTTTGCAGCAAGACGACGTTTAGCCTCCCACAAACCGAAAAATATGACGGATTTCTTTAAATGAACAATGGAAGAATTTTACAATGTAAAGACAACGAATAAATTTTTATGAAAGCATAGGAAGTGTACATTATAAGGACTTAAGTACATGCAGTATCATAAAAAGTAATAAATTTATATTTCCTCCCTTTATTTAGGGAAGACTATGTTTATTCGAGTTTTTGTTTATCCAAGAGGAGATGGGTTCATAAAGTTCCGAAGTATAATCGAAACTCCACTGTACTTATAAATTATTATTATCATACAAACAAGTGAATAGATGAATACAAAATCAGGAGCAATTTCATGTATTTCGTGATAACATCTTGTTATATTTCCACTATTTGTTGCAGCAATCCAGATTTTCATTGAAGCAATACATATTTTCAAACAGTTGAATTTTTTGATTTATGATAAGAAATGCTTAATTTATTTTCTTCGTTTTTATTCCTTTTTCTTCTACAGGTTGTTAATTAAATCATCAAACTATTCATTTTCTTCATATTTTGCTAATTTTCACTGATTTAATTGCATTTTTCATTATCGATTTAATTGCGAAGTTTTCATTATTAGTTTAATTGCTATTTTCTATTAATTTAATTGCTAATTTCTCATTATTGGTTTAATTACTAATTTTTCATTATTGGTTAATTGCTAATTTCTCATTATTGATTTAATTACTAATATTTCATTATTGGTTTAATTACTAATTTTTCATTAGTGGTTAATTGCTAATTTCTCATTATTGATTTAATTACTAATATTTCATTATTGGTTAATTGCTAATTTCTATTGATTTAATTGCTAATTTCTCATTGTTGATTTAATTACTAATTTTCATTATTGGTTTAATTGCTAATTTCTCATTATTGGTTTAATTGCTAATTTCTATTGATTTACTAATTTCTCATTATTGGTTTTATTGCTAATTTCTATTGATTTACTAATTTCTTATTGATTTTATTTCTAATTTCTCTTTATTAAATCAATAGAAATTTTCTCATAAAGCTAATTTCTATTGATTTAATTGAAGAATATTGAAGAATTTTGTAGTTTAAAACAAACCTTTGGTCTCGTCAAATCTTTTTGAGAATATAAACTGTCAAATTAAGCACCTTTAATTTATGAATATTTCAAAATCGGAAAAATATCAGCTAATTTCTAAAGGCGTCAAATTTTCTTTTTTAATTCCGCCTAGGACTGGGTTAAACTGTATTTTTTAAAAAGAATTTTATGCAATAAATTTTTAAGTCATGGACGAATAAGCCATGGAGCTTACACATGCCATCATGTCTGATAAATTTATTATGAAATTAATTTTTAAAATTTATTCTTTTTGCTAATTGAAATAACTTCCACTACACGATAGAAAGCTGATTTAAATGAGAATTTGCATTATTAGTTTTAATTGGTAGTTAATAATAAGTTAAATTGTTGATGTAGAACTAGAATAAAAATAAATTGAATGAACACACATTAAATAGAAGTAACGAAGTTTTTATAGAAGTGTTTTTAATATAACTAATATGTAGCGGAAAACATTACTTGCATTGAGGAATTTTGTATTTTCTTGAATAACATAAACGACGCATGATTTCGAATACTTGAGAAAAAGATTTTTATTTTCAATACAAATAATTATATGGTATTGCGTGCTGTCATTATAATTCTTCATTTTTGGGAAAATATTAAGGTTATATCATATTAATTAAATATATATTTAACGTTTTGGATTATTTCTTATAGAAATGACACTCTGTTGTTCTACCGATATTCATCTATTGCGTTATTAACAGAAAGATTGAACAACAATATAAAGTAAACAATACATTTTAAGTCACAACTGAAAAAGCAGAATTAAAAAAAAAAAAAAATTCGGAACTTACCAATTAGATGTCAGTGAAATTGTCTTTAAAAATTGTTTTTTTAATGTTCAATTTTTGATTAAAATCTTGAATAGTGTACCCTGAGGAGTCGCCAATCTTGTAACCCTGAATATTTCGCCAATTTCTTTATAGTTGCAATACTGTAATTAGACGAATTCGTAGCTTCATTTTCAGAACAATATAATGAAGCTTTTATTGTTATTTCGATAATTATTTGCAGAAATTCTTATTTGCAGTAAATAAGAACAGAAATATATATTCTTTTAAATAAGTATTCCGATAAATTATTATAAGCTCTTTATGTATATATTATCCAACCTAACTTTTAGCAATGAAAAAAAGAGTTTTGACTGAAGTAAGTGTTATTTAAAGTATGCCATTTTAAAGACAGACCAAAAGTCGAAGAATTTAAATCAAAAAGTGAAGATTCAGTTACAATACATAAAATGAGTTTGCTAAAGTACACATTACATCACAATTTTATCTGATGTTTTGGAAATGAATCAAAAACCGCACTTGAATGAAAGGTTTTCATTTCCAAATAAATAAAAAAAAAAAGGCATTTCAAATTGCAAAATATAATGAACCTTTTACTGTTAAGTAGACCTCTTAAAATATATTGTGATTTAAATTTGAATTTTTCGAAAATGAGTATTGGTCCAAAATAATTCATTAAAAATAATTCTTTTGGAGCGATGGTAAACAAAAAATTCTTAGAAATCATTTAATTGCAATTGCAATTGCAATATATTCATAATTTGCAATGAATATATTTCAACTATGACTATTATTGTTCAATATTATTATGAATTATTATTATTCAATCATATTATTATATTATCATGTATTGTAATTATTCATTGCAATATATTAATAATGAAGTAAAAACTTAATTTTTGAAATAAAACTATCTCATTTAAATTTGAAATTCAATCTATAATAATACTTGATATTTGTTTAATTATAATAAAAATGCAGTTTAATTCATACCCCTGGTACGATAAAAAAAATATTATGCTTTTTTTTTTTTCCCCAATTCGATCTATGCTTAACATGGAGGTATTTGATTTGGTGCATTATTCCCTAATATTTCGTTCTGAAGGGTGTGGGTTAAATGTCTTTCCAATCTGAGTTACCATTTTAATTTCAACGTAATTATAATAGTTATTAAAATTTTATTATGAATATTTAAATAACCTTTCTAATATATTAATATTAATTTAATTATTTAAATTATTATTAATTAAATATAATGTATATTAATAAATAAATAATAATTTATTAATATATATAACACACACATATATATATATCTTATTTTTATTATAATTTAACACATTTATAATAAAAATAGGGTATATATTTATATGTTAGTAAGTTCTTTTACATATTTATACATCAATTATGTTTGCATTAATAATAGATAAACAAGTTGAAAGTTATATCATTGTAAACATAAAGTTATTCAGTGAATTAATTTAAGTAAATATCATTGATATTTACATCCATCCTTATCTAAAAATATTACAATTAATATCACTTATATTTTTTTATTTTAAATATTTTTTGAATAAGAGATTAAAAAAAAAAGAACTGTTGAATAATAAGTATTTAACTTCATTTTTTCATACTAAATAATAATTTATAGACTTTTATAATGAAAATTTTAAAAGAAGAAAATTAATTTTTACTAAGTCTTTTTTAAATGAAAGATCTGTATAAGAACTGTTCTAGAAAACTTTTTTTACTATTTATAAAGGTAACATAATATCAAAAATATGAAAAATCTACATTTTAAATAACACTTAAATGATAACAATAATTATAACACTAATAAATATACACTATAATTAAATACCAAGTATCATATCATTGTCAATATTGTAAACATAAAGTTATTCATTGAAATAATTTATGTAAATATCATTGATATTTACATCCCTTATTTAAAAAAAAAATTACAATAAATATTTATATTTTTAATGAGTGAAAACTTTTTAAATGAGATAAAACTTTTTAAATATTTTTTTGAATGAGAGATTAAAAAAAGTTTAATTCTGTAATAAGTATTTGACTTTATATTTTCATACTAATTTATTGCTTTTATAATTAAAAATTTAACAAAATTAATTTTTAAGGAAAATGAAAGATATATAAGAGCAGTTCTAGAAAAAGCTTTTAACCATTTATAAAGGCAACATAATATCAAAATATGAAAAATGTACATTTTAAATAATACTAATTAAATATCCACTATAATTAAATAACAAATATAATGTCAATGTCAATATTGTAAGATATTTACATCCTAATCTAAAAATATTGCAAAAAATATCAATTATATTTTTATTTTAAATATTTTTTTTTTGAATGAGTGATTAAAAAAATAAAGAACTGTCCAATTCTGTAATAAGTATTTGACTTCATACTTTCTTACTAAATAATAATTTATTGCCTTTATAATGAAAATTTTTAAAAAAATAATTTTTACTAATTCTTTTAAATAAAAAGATATATAAAGAACTTTTTAAGAAGAAAACTTTTAATTATAGCAAGAAAAGTATAATAAGAAGAAAACTTTTAATTATTTATAATGGTAATTTCAAAAATATGAAATATCTACATTTTAAATAACACCAAAGAATGTAATAATTAAAGCATTAATTAAA
The DNA here is from genome assembly GCA_021605095.1 of Caerostris extrusa. Taxonomy (NCBI): domain Eukaryota; kingdom Metazoa; phylum Arthropoda; class Arachnida; order Araneae; family Araneidae; genus Caerostris; species Caerostris extrusa. The sequence continues at coordinate 54,973 of BPLR01017817.1, read as the reverse complement.
TATCCACTATAATTAAATACGAAATAATTTATTACCTTTTTAATAATTTATAGTAATTATAAATAATAATTTATTGCCTTTTATAATTAAAAATTTAAAAAAAGTTAATTTTTACCAAGTTTTTTTTTTTTATAAAGATCTATAAGAACTATTCTAGAAAACTTTTAACTATTTATAAAAAAACATAATATCAGAAATAAAAGAAAATCTACATTTTAAATAACGCTAAAGCATGTAATAATTAAAAAATTAGTTAAATATCCACTATAATCAAATACGGTGTCATTAATTTCAAATCTCAAAGATTCTTACTTGAACGGAGACAGTCCGGTTGCGTTAATACTTCATGGAACTTGAGACCGAAGTGATTAAACTTGGATCTCAAAATCGAAAACACGACTAAAGTCAAAACAAAACCAAAACCAAGAGGCAAGATCTAAAACAAGATGCTCTCCAACGAACTTGATTGAGCAATCCAAACACGTAACAATAGTAGTTTCCAATTACAAAATAGCGGAACCATAAAATTAAAGTGCTGGCGCCTGGCTGGCTGCCGACTTCTTGTTGGACTTCTTCAACAGTTTTTTAATGATTTATCACCCATATCTACCAATAAAAGTATATTTTATCTTATTCCATTTTCAACCATTTTTATTTTTTGCAGTTTCTGAAGCATTAGCTTCTTGGGAAATACAGCACTTTTGAATTAGTTGACAAGTTTGACCTTAACCGTGAGTCTTCTTCAACTTTGAGGTAAGTGAACTTTTAAGGTTTAAGCCAGTTTGAGCGGTTTTGTTGGTAGTAAAATCACTTTCGTTATCTACAGGCTTCGCTATTGGAATACAGAACAGTTCTGGAGTCAATAGCCTTTGTGGGTCAAATGTTAAATTTTTGTTTCGCACAACTGAACTTGGGAATTTGAGGTAAAGAAATAATTGATGATCTTAAGACTTATTATTCACGAGGCTTGGCGCTTGCATAAGATACCTGCTATGTCTGCAAATAAATTTTAAAACCTCCCTTTTTGCATTTTTCCCATGATTGTGTGTTTGTTTTTTTTATCTCTTTAAACGAATTATTTACTTTAAACTGGTTGAAATTGATGAATTTATAGTTGGAAATGGTGTGTTTAAGAAAATGAAAGTAATTTAGTGCGGAAATGAATCAAGATGAATTTATTTTACCAAGGTTAAGCATATAATTACATCAAGTTAATCATATAATTCCTATTTGTAACCTTATATATAAAAGGTTAAGCATATATTCATTAAGAGTTATTTGCCCTTAATTTTATTGATATGATGCTTTAAATGTATTATTTAGTCACGTAAAAATTGTTAAATTTTTGTAAAATAAATATGTGTCCAATAATATGTATGAATATGTATTCAATGTATAAATTTAGCAATATGATTTCATGATAGGGAATTTACAATTTTAAACCTTAAAAATTTCCTATTGGTCAAGTTTTACAATTTTTCTAATCCAATATATTTTATTGTTTGCTTAACACAAAATATTTCTAAAAAGAATTCAATGTCTTTAAGCAAATGTGCAATTATTTAATTTATTAATTGCAGTTGCTGTATATAGTATAGAATGTGATAATAATAATAAGAAAAAAACGCATAGCTAAATTCATTATAAAAATAAATTTAAATAAATTAAAAAATAAATTTAATTTAATAATGATTTAAATAAATTATTATTAAATTAAATAAATTTTTAATAACTAATTAAAATAAAAATAATAAATTAAAAAAATTTAATAAATTTTTCTGTAATATTCGTCATAGTTTAGTTTTAAATAAAATTTTGTTTTTAGACTGTAGTCAGGTTTTTTGGATGTTTGCGCTTATAGCAAAAGAAAACATAAAACAACCTATTATAGAGAAACAACACTGTCAAGTATAAATTATTTATCTACATATTTTAAATATAATTTTTTAATAATATTTTTTAATATTATTTTAAATATATATATGTAATTTTTAATAACATTTTTGTTAAATATTAACATAAATATAACATATTTTTAAATATTAATATAACATTATTTTAAATATTTATATACATTATATAAATATTATAAATAATATTTATAGAAATTAGATTTTTTGTTATTTAAAGAAAGACGAATTTATTAATAATTGTATTGATTTATTTATAAAAGGTTTATTTTAATTTAAAAATAAATAAATTGCAATTAAGTATTAACAACTCTGTCTAAATGAAAGATAACGAAAAGATTAATTTAGTTACAATTTCTTAAAATTATTTTAATTTAATGATTTTCTTTTTGTTCTGAAATATTTTATTCCAGAAATGACAAAAACAAGACATTTACTTTTCAATATTGATTAAATACATATTCATTATCGGATAACTCTTTATATAAAATTTAAACATGATAATTTCACTTCCAAATGTCATATCTGCAATTAACTACAAAATGAAGATAATTATTAATCTGATATAGTAGAAGAAGAAGTAGTTTAAAATATTTATATATAAGAATTTATATATTAGAAGTAGTTTAAAATATAAATAAAAATATAGTCAACAAATTTCATTAAAATCACAAGCGCTAAAAAATAGTAACTTCATTTTTGAAGATTGTTTTGAATGATTCACAAAAATATTTTATAGAAAATTATTTTATTGAGTCCTCCAAAATACAGTTCATCAAACAATTAAAATTTCAAGCATAAAAATCATTTACAAAAGTTGTAATGTCCCATGTTGTAAGTATCTAATGATACAAATCAACAATGAAGGTCCTTTATATCAATATACTACTGTGCCCGAAAAGTAAAACCAATTTTTTCAAAAACTCCTTATTTATTCTTGCAAATTTATTTCATCGCCTTCAAAGTAATCCCCACCAGACACAATGCACTTATGCCAACTTTTTTTCCAATCTCAATGCATGCTAAAAAGTCATCGGCAGAGATGGCCTTCAAAGCGCTCGCCGATTCACGTTGAATCTTTTCGATCGATTCAAAAAGGTGTCCCCGGAGGTCTTTGGAGTTTATTGAATAGCCAGAAGTCGCACGGGGGAATACGGTGGTTGTGGAACGATGTGGATTTCATTTTGACGAAAAAGTCACGAAGAATCAATGCAGTGAACTGGCGCATTCAGTGTTTTCGGTACCATTCGAGATTTGACGCGTTTGAGGCCTAAAATGGAATTGAAAGATCCTTTTGCAATTCCAACATCAGCAGCAAGATTTCTGATTATAAATCGACGGTTTGCAAGCACGAAATCTTTCATTTTTTGGACGTGAGCTTCGTTGGTTGAGGCTGATGGTCAACCAGAGGGCTCTTCGTCTTCAACGCGTTCTCTGCCTTCTTTGAACTGTTTATACCACTTGCAAACATTTCTTTCCGATATAGGAATGCTCACCGAATGCCTTCTGCAACATTCTATACGTTTCAGAAACAAAATTGAATGCAAGTTCTTTGCTCAATTAATTCAGACATTTCAAAAATCGCCGGAATCAGTTTTAGCGTCTCACAAAGCCAAGCGTAACTCAAACACTAATGAATAGTTTGACGTGACACTTTACACAGATGTCAAGGACAGTACCAGTAACCCTAAAAAGAAAAAAAATTGAAATTCCATAGCTCCAGGGAACTTTAAATTGAAAATTGTTCTTACTTTTTGGACACAGTAGTATCTTCATATTAAGCTACGAATATTATAGGAAAGACAGCCAATTTCAAGTTTTCATATTCTTATTCAGCCTAGCAAAATTAATAATAAGTGGTTTTTTTAATCCCAGAGAAAAAAAATTTCCACGAAATTTGTTGTTCTGTATAATTTGCAATAACTACAGTAATATTGAATTTTAATATTAAAAATGAATTATAATATAACCATTCAGGTTTTGGTGAAAATGTAAAATGTCATTAATAAATATTTCGAAACACAAAAAGTCATTAAAAATAAATACTTCCAATAACCAAAATGTTGTTCGGTCTTAATTGCTTTGGTACCAGAAAGTAAACTCTGATCCGCACCAAAATGGTTCTCCAATTATAATTAAAAAATTGTAATTAAAAATAACCAATAAAAATCTCAGTTTCACAGATCATTTTGCATAAAGTTCTCTTCATTAGAAAGAAAACATGTTATGAAATAAAAAAATATCTTAATATTTTTTTTGCTCAAAGTTAGCAAAATGAAGGGGAAAAAATATCTGTATTTATATTGAACATGTGAATACATTTAATAATGTTATTAGTTTAGATATGGTCATTACTTAAACTTTCTATACATTTTTGTCTCAGGCTGTTGCTTGAATCGATTTATTTTCAAAAGTGACTAAGAATTCCGACATTTGTTTTTATTTTCAGAATAGTAGAAACTAATGATAGTGTTTAAGGTTAAAAAACACGAGGGCGTCAAGATATGACAACAGACGCGTCGAATTTCAGTTTGTTTTAACGTAGAGGTTTGATACAGAAGTCATCGATTAATATTAAACTATTATATTGATTTAGTGACAATCTTATATTGTTTATTGTTGGAATTGTTTAGCACAACATTATTACTACAATAAAGGGTGAATGCATTAATATTTTGAAGAGTTTGATGTGAAAATTAAAACACTGTTTCGATTGCTGCAGTATTAAAGTGTTTACGTTAAAGCAAAGGAGGAAAAAGAACACGATGTTTCTTCATCTTGGTTTCATGGTATGTTTCTTACTGAATTCAGTTTCAGGCGTTCCATGAATTTAATAAATTTATAAAACAATTTGTATTCACAAATAAATTGTACGATAATTGAATTCGTACAATATGTTGTAGCACAATCCCCATTCGTGGCTCAGTGGTTACGTGCGCCCTGGAGGGAGTATTAGGCTGAGGTTTAATCCGCTGGCGGCTTTGTTATGACACCTGTCAAACAGATAGGAGACTCGATGGCGTTTGTGATGCTCAGCCTTGCGTCGTGAGTCGGATTACCTGGTTGGGAGTTTTTCCAGGTTTTCCCCATACGATATGCAACAAAAGGAATATATTTCCCCTTGAAAAATCCCGAAAGGCACTGTCCTCCCCTCCTTCAACGGCCGGAACCAAGTCAGACTTCAGTCTACTGTTGTTATCGACCAAGTGGGATAAGAAAATAAATCACAGTTTCTAGTCCAAACAAGCTTAGAGTTCATCGCCTGTGCAAAATACTCAGCTAACATAAAGAAAATAAAATACTGACGAGGAAAATGAATGTCACTGTTCTAAAAGCGTAGTGCCTGATCAAATATAATTTCTCACTAGTTTCATTCCTGAAATGCAGAGTTAGTTTTAAATGTCATACAAAGCACCCTAATTCCTTTTAGGAACACTGACATTCATTTTCTCGTCAGTCATTTTATTCTTATGTTAACAATTATTTTTTTACTTTAATTTGATGAACTCTAAAAGCGTATTTTTAGTTTTTAAACTATTAATTTATTTTTTATTTTTAGTTTGATTAACTCTAAAAGCGTGATTTTTTTTGTCTTACTTTTTTAAAACTATTAATTAATTTTTTACTTTTAGTTTGATTAACTCTAAAAGCGTGTTTTTAGTTTTTAAGTAAGGTTAAGTAGTTTTTAGTTAAAGTAGGGCAAAAATCGAGCCCAAAGAGTTACAAGAAAGCAAACAAACATTCAGGTGAAACTAATATAATAGCATTAAAAAAGAATCAACTGTTTTCTTTTCTGAAAGATGCCTGTAAATGTTTCTTTTTGCAGCTTAAATAGTGTATATGAGGAGAAAACAGATCTCAGGGAAAAAGTCAGTTACATACATACATACAAACATACAGGTGAAGCTAATAAAGCGTGTTAAAAACAAACAAACACTGTAGCGCACTTAGAAAGGTGGTGATACATCATGACGAAAAAGAAATACCAGGGGGCATGAGGTTGCATAGGTGAAAATGGATAGAAACAAAACACAGAAGAAGACAAAGAAAATAAATGCAGGAAACATTAAGTGGAGACGATGTGGTAACCGAGCCACAGGTAAATTGATAATCCCTGCAGAGGAAAACCATAATGCGTATCTTCAATATCCGATGGGGAATGCATCAGATTGGAATGGAAATTGGCTGAGGCAAGACTTCATTTGGAATCGGTATAAACTGATTTGGATAAACCGAAATTATGTTATAGATTTATATGTGAGTTGTGGGTTTTGTTGTGTTAATTGTGTTGAATACAATAATGAAAAGCAAAGTGGAGTCTTATTTGAAAGGCCAATACATGGACACGCACCTTAGCAGTGATAGTTCATCATAGACCAAAGATACAATCGGCCAAAAAACAAAAAAAAATGTACATCTTTAATAAATTTTGTAATCATCATTAAATATTCACGAACGGTATGCGTTGAAAATAGCTGGAAGGAATTTAACTTATGGTGCAATGCAGTTGATTAACAAAATTAATTAACATGGTTACTAACTATCGAAATTTTTCTGTTACTGAACCTTAGATTTTAATGTAATCGTATGAGTTTAATGAAATTAGTATACGATAATTATATTGTAAAAATATGATTAAAAGTTTTCGAGTTACAGGGGTTCAAAAATTGACTTAACTATTGTTAAATGAAACTTTCATTTAATGAACGATATCTAGTGTTATAATTAATGTTTATTTTTTAAATTTTGCACCAATCGAATGAAAGTTATTTTCCAAATTAAAAACATAATTTTGTCAAATTTTTAGGATTATTTTTCCAATATATTAAATATTAAATATTTTTATGAAAAAAAAAGAAGTTATAATGCACTAAACTTTTTATGTGGTTGGGTTTCTAGTTTTTCGTCATCCTTTAGGATATTAATTTTGGGATCCTATTCGGAAAGCGGAAGTTTAACAAGCAAATAATTTAATTCGTTTGATTTAAGTTTTTAATCTTTTAATTGAATTTTTATGTATTTTACTCGATTTTATTATTTTGAAACATTTATTTTTATTTTTTTAAATTTTCTATATTTTACTAAAATATATATAAATTCAAAGTGAAATATAAAAATAAATGAAAAAAAAACACCATGTAATAAAAATAATTAAATAATCGGCTGGGCCGGATATACAGGTTACAGATAAAATTTAGAATTTGTAAGAACAAAACATTAAATTCTATAGCAATGCAATACAACAATCTTAAATCTTAAAAGACTAGAATTCCAAACTATTTTCTTTTCTTGAAAAATATCATTTTCACTCAAATAATATTGTCTTTGCTTTCACCAGAATATCTTTTTAATCAATTTTTATAACTTTTCTTCTGAATTAACTTTTTTTTACTAAATTATTTACTAATTATTCAATTATTTTGTAAATAAATACTATTTTTGTAAATAAAGAAATTAAAAAAATTATAGATTTCAATAGAAAATATCCAAAGTGAAAGTGATCTAGGACACAAAAACTCTCACTCCCCACAGCAATATCCATATATTTATGGGGAACATATACAACAATAACCTCCTTATTATATTGTAACTCTTCCTAGACGTTTGTCTATATTAATATCGTCAAATTCAACTTCTTATAGATATTATAAATTTTCCTGTCAAAATATACTTTGTATTATGTGTTACAAAAATGTAAGCTATTAATACTATAAAAGATACTATACAGTTGCAAAATGAACAGCATAATGAGTTTCTTTAGTAAGCACCACCTCATCCAGGAAAGTAATAGGGGCAGATATTTAGGGACTAGAGTGACGTCACAGAAAAAAGTGTGTGCAACCGGAAGTGACGTCTTGGTAGACATGGGCTTGGACTGATAAGGCCATCCTGATAGAAGGTTGCTTTTTCTCAACGGTGAAAGAAATTTTTCCCCTTTTGATTGAAATTTTTTTTTCCGGTGGGCAACATAGAAGCGATTTATCTCTGTACTGTAATACGAAGTTTGAGGGATAAGAAATTGTTTTGTTAACTTTTTCATTTCTATTTAACTTCTTTTCCTTAATTTTTTTTTCTTTGAAAATCCGCTAATATATATTCCACTAACTTTTAACCGTTGATGTGTAGTAGAGCATTTATTCAGAAATTAAACTGCCCGATAAAAGGTATTGTAGATCTCCTTTAATTTTATTGCGAAGGATGATCCCAGCAAGTTTGCTAAGAGTTGAACGCAAGGAGAGCTGCGAATTGCTGTCTGGGTAAATAGAATATTTTCCTACCAGGTTAGGAATGACCAGCTGCCTTCAAGAATAAGACATATTATACTAAATTGTGAAAGAGAATCAATGTAAAATTTATTGATAAGAATCAGAATTTTGAGGAGTAAAATTTTGATTATTTTATTGGTGATTCCATCAATGATATGAGCTTTTTGATTGTATATAATATGTAGTTTGCATAGCAGAGGGAGGATTTAGGAAAGTTCAGTTATCTTGATGAAAAAGGGAATAAGAGTATTTTACTACACTAGATCTCTCAGTAACATGATGTTGAATATCATTTTGTTTAAAATGGCTATGCCAAAAAGTGCCAACAAGAGATTCGGCGCTTTTTCTGACATCATTGTAGGCTGTTAGGTTTTAAAATTTGAATGAGAACATTTTAATTTTATCTTTTTTAAAAATGAATCCATACATTGTTCTGTAATGAGCCATCGTCCGGTTGCGAAGTAATTAAATTATTTTCCCACTTTTCTGAAATAGTGGAATAACTTTCTTTTAATTTGCCTTAGTCATGCTATATTTTAAGATTGCTGCCAAACTTTTTTCAAGATTGCTACCAAACTTTGTTCCAAATATTGCTAACGTTCAAAGGTTGATAAATCCTCCTTTCAAAGACGGGTACTTTACGTTATACATAGATTGTCCGAATTTGCACATTTTTTTCTTCCATTTAGACTTTGGAACCGAGATAATGGAGAGAGGAGAAAGAGAAAAGGGAACGCAGAGTCGAGAGAAGGTTCCAGGCACATGGAGGGTACAAAGACTCCTTAAACGAAATGGCATTTAAGATGATTTTTGTAATACTTGTTATATATGTTTTGTGTTTCAGTTGTGCTCAGTCTAAACAGTCTCTCCTATATTATTTTAAGAAATAATTAAGTTCTACCCTTGAAACACTGAATCAAGACCACCGCATATTCGGCTCTAACTTTGATTTTTTAGTTTCAGAATAGATATAGAAATTAGATTATGAAATTTGGATGAATTTTGGAAGTACCTAAATTGTTCGGTAAATTAACAAAAATATTTTTAATTTCACACTTAACAATTATTTTGTTATGCAAAATATTCCCGGCATGTTTAGATACGAAACTTTTTAAAGCACAACAATAGCTTGTTTACATAATATATATTTTTTAGGTATAATTACCATATACACAATGGTTTCTAAAAAAAGACTTTTGATTTATGAAAAGAAATAATCAATTCAGAAAACTGAAGCAATGGCAAACACATAAAAGTTTTTTTGTTGTTAAATGAAGTTTATTGTCCAAATAACCTTTAATTCAGAAACACGAACACGAAAAAAAGAGAGGAATTATTAAAGATTGTTATTAATCAACAATCAGTGCAGCTAATAAGAAACTACCATTTTTAATGGTACAACAATGATCGACAAATGATTTTAAATTTCTCATTTTCTTGTCCAATAAAATTCTTTGATGAAATCTGTCTCTATGCGACGGGATCGATGATGGTCGATTTCACAAATAATCATGCGCAAATCTAGAAATTGAATAATAAGTCATAACCAGCCCAAACAGAACTCACTATCTCATTGCGTGTTCATTGGCAGTAAACAGGGTCGAGATGTCTCTGCTGTCAAGTTTTCGTTTGGTTCTCGTTAGTGGGATTTCAAGTGAAGTGATCAAGATGCGATAGAAGTAGGAATATAAAAATGTCCTATGGTACCTAGAAGGAAAATTCTCATGGATATATCTCAAATTTTATCTGTTTGGAATTCAAATTTTGAAAATTCATAAGTTGACTTAATCCAGTTACCAGGTATTATACCAAATGCTTTCAAATATGGGCATATGTTTTCTAATTTTATTCCATTTTATTTTAATTTATTTTACTTAATAAATTATTTTACTTACTTTTTACTCTTTATTTCTACCTTATTGATTATATAAAATGTTATACTATAGTTTTTAGTAATTAAAAATAATAAATATGATAAAAGGAAATTATTAAATTATAAAAATCAAATGAAGATTTATAAACGATTACGATTAATAACCAAAATTCGTGTGATTAAATAAAGTTGAGAATCTTTTGTATGTTTTTCTAAATATAAAGAAATTGATAAATCTAATAATTACATTTAATATAGTTTCATATATGAAGGAGATGATCTGTTAATTAAATTTGGAGATAATGTTTATTAAATATATTTGTGTTTGTCTGTATAAGGCGTTTCATATTTTAAATGTATACATCTCTTAAAAAACAGACAAACAAGGTCTGCTTCTAACTTAGCAGTATTTAGAAAATATAAAAATGCTTTGAACATAATATAAAATAACTAAAAGTAAGATCCATATATTCAAGTGAAATTATGGCTTAAAATTTTCAGGAAAATGATTAAAAGTTCAGATTCTAATTGCTTTATTTGCTATAGTAAAAGCACTGTAAAAAATGACATGAAATGATAATAATACAAGAAATACATGCATGAAAGACATAAATACATGAAAGTATTTCCCATATGGGGGGGATACGAATTATGCAATCATTTAAAAAAAAATTTCAATATTTTCACATATTTTCAATATATTTTTTTAAAAAATTTTTTTGGTGAACTCGATAATTAATGAAAAATAAAAATATTAAACAAAAATATTTTTAAATTTAAATTTAAATTATTAATATTATTGTAAAAGTTACTAAATTACTATTATAATTCTCTTTTTTCTTAATTATTTAAATAATTTTTACTAAACTTATATTAAGCCTCAAAAAAAATTCAACTTCAAATTCAAGAAATAAGAGTTCATAGCAATATTTTGTGTATGTTCGCATTAATTTAATCGCTGCTGAAATTTTCTTTTATCAGTCAATGTGTACATTTGTTTTTTTAATCCTTTTCATATATTCATTAGAATTTCTAAATTTTATTTTTGACATTTTTGTATTAGAAATTCTAATTTTTCAAAATTTATATTGCAGAATTTAAATTTTCAATTGACATTTTAGGTCTGTTTGATTAAGAAATCTCTTGATATTTCTGTTGGATTGATAAATGCAATTCTCATAATTTGTTAAGATAATAAATATGATCGAGAACATGTAGCAGTGCACATAACTATTCATTTTTATGGTCAGATTATAAAATATGAATTAAAAAAAAAAAAAAAGGTATTATTCGTCAGAATATTCTATTGATATCTAGCATAAATAGATGTTTTAATTTTCAATATTTATACAAACGAAGTTTAAATTTTCAGTTTAAATTTTAAGATATGACATTTGAATCAATTGAAATTTTAGGGTCTATTTGATTAAGGTTATATTTCTAAATAAACTAAAAAAAAAAAAAAAAAGTTTCTTTTTAATTAATAAATGCAATATTTATACAAACGATAATTATTGACAAGATGCTCGAGAACATCCATAAGAAGTACAATATGATCGATAACCATTATTCATTTTTGTGGTCAGATTATAAAATATGAATCTGAATCAACAAAAAACATAATAAATAGATAAATAAAACAAGTAAAGGTGATATCAGTGTAAATCGATATTTGTAGATATTAATACTTTAAATTTCTCAATAATTTTTGTAAAAGCTTCTTTCTCAATAATTTTTTTAAAATCTTCTTTGTGTTATCTAAAATATCCTCACCAATTCCAAATGATTGACTAAGCTATGATTCTGCCTCTATGTTGTTAAATTTTCAAAAAATGGAGGAAATGTATAATATCAATAAATGCTCTGTTATTACTCTCATAGATCATTCATCAATGCTTTTGCAGAGCTTTGTACTGATCTTTACATGAAAGCGAAATTTCTGTAACAGGAATAACTTAATTAATTTATCGATTTGCCTTGTCCATCGATATCCTAATAGCAACTTTTTCGAAGAACCTTGTAAGAAAAGAAAGATTGATTTTTTTAAAAGATGCTTTTAATTAATGGCACTAACTTAAGAAAATGAATAAAAATTGCATATTTGTCGCAATTACGAGAACTGCGTAAAAAATTATGTAAATAATTTATTTGTTTATTTATTTTTTTATTTTATTTTTTTTTTTTTGCAATTACTTAAGTACAATGATTTTACAATAACTGCTGAAAAGACTGTGATACGAGCACATAAACTTTGGGAAATTGATTAATTTGATTATTTAGTTGCCTGACATTATTGGATTTATTTATTTATTTACCCGACCCGTGGCTCAGTGCTAGCTTGCCTGATAATATGGAAATAATCATTAAGTATATTCCACTACAAGTTATTTTAGTCACTAGTAGGATTGTGACAAGAATATTATCCATCATACCCGATAATGTTATAATTTTTCTATATATTATGTATAAAACCTATATATATTATCCTTAAAAGTCCACTCGGTAGACGTTATTCACTTTGCATGAAACGTTGTTGAAGGTTTTTTGTTAGCATATGAAAATCTGTTTTGTTTTTAAGAGTTTTTAGTTAGCGTACCGTAATGAAAATGTATACAAACTAGCTAAATATATTGTTTAGAAGTATAGTAATTCCACAATTTACGAGGAGATACACGGTTTTTGTTTGGCAGCCCGCAGTCTAGCTTCCTCCAGTGCTACTCTAGTTACCGTTTTCTTCATAATTTTTTTCACATAATCTTTTCTTATTAATTTATTTTATTTTATATTAATATCGATTCACTCTATTAAGTAACTGAGAGAGTTCTTTAATTTTTCAAAATTTGTAAATGTTTAATCAGAGGATATGTTTGAGGAAAACTATTTCATTAGTATAGAAAATTGTTCTTCATTAGATTCTAGTCACTGCAACCTTCCAGGAAATGAAAAAAGCTGACATACTTGCAAAAAATGAATACAATTTGCAAGAATGACCACATTTTATTCTGTCCTAAAAGCAAATCTGTGGTGTAATCAAAAATAGATTGCAAATGTCCCTCCGAAATGAAAGTTGTGACGGGTGAGGTTGCAGTTCATTAATGCACTCCCCTCTCCCCATGGACTTTCCTCGCTCTGTTTTTACTGCAAATTTTGGATTTTTGACTGAACATGATTTTTTACAAGAACACCTTTGATGTATCTGCGTGGCCAATATTCCTGACTATGTCTTGTGTGTTTCAGGCACTTCCAGGCAAACGTTTTAAAACTAGTTTCCGAATAATGTCCACTTTCAAATGTCATCCTAACAAGAAATCTCAAATTTCATATTATTCTTTCTTTTAATATCAAAGCATTTGATTTTAGCTCACATGCCTGTGATAAGATAATTTTGTAATAGAGTCCTTACTGCTAAATTGCGTCCAAAGAAGGAAAAGAAGTGCCTTTCCAGTTTATTTAAGTTATCTTTAGTAGTTGCCATTTTCATTTCACGTGTGGGAAAATGCTGGGAAAAATTTAAACAACCTGCAAAAATTCAACTCGTGAAACTCAAGCTTTTTGTTCCTGTGGAGATTAAGGGAGTCCTCTCCACTATTCTAAATTTTGCCCATTGACATTTGAAGAAACCTTCTGAAGTCAATGTTAATGAATAGAAAACTAACATTATAAAAAGATCTGCAACTTGGCATTATTGTTAGATTAATGAACTCTGTTTCAAATGTTTTTGAATTTTTGTTATTGTTCTATGTTGTATAAACTGTTCATAATCTGCCATTGGAAAAAAAATATTAATGAAAAAAACTCAAAATTTAAATAAACAAAAAATTAAAAATCTTTTAATTGTTAATTTTTCCTATTGAATAGTGTATGTTTATCTCTTTCTTAATTTTAAGTCCTTTAATGTGTATTAATTTAGATTAAATTAATTTTCTAAAAATTTTATTCTAATGACAGGTATGTCAGTTATTAAACTGCATTCTTTCTAATATTTCTTAATTTTTTTTATTGTTTATTTTTGCAATTTTCTTTTCCAATATCTTCTTTCTTTAAAAATGACTCCTGAAATCTTGAAATCTTGCAATTTTTATATTCCCATTGTCCTAAAATTATGTTACATCTGTCTTCGACCAGTTTATTACAAATTGCCATTCATCTTTCTAATCAATCAATCCATGCATTGGCAAATTGCAACGACGAGTACTACATCTTTTTTCTGATTTATATATGTTTATCTTAGCTCTAGGAACAGTGGTGAAATGTGGTGTAATAGTAGTAGCCTGATGATAGTGAAACATATTCGCAAAAAAGTCTATGATAAGACCATCTCATCATTTATCATGACTTTTGCGACTTATTTAACTGTGATAAGACTTTTGCGAAAGATAGATGGATATCTATCATTTTAAGAGGTCTTAGTGAGCTGGATTCTGACCAGATACTAAAATGGAACGTCGCAAAATATTAGCCCATTAGTTAAGAATAATTGTCTGTTCTACTATTCACTCGCAATTCTCATTGCTTAGCAGTCTGCGATGAGAGATCAAAGTATCTGGTAGGAATCCAGCTTAAAGCTGTCAAGAATCATGATTTCATTTCTCGGGAACAAAAACATCAATTCAGAGTTCTTCACATTTTTCTCTCAGGAAGTATGATGCTTGTTGACATTCTTACCAAAATAGTGATTGATGCGTTTTTCTAGGGTAACTGTGAAAAAAAAGTGCAAAAAGTGAGTATCATATGGGAAAACCCCCAAGAAATTCACCTGGTAGTTTTAAATCAATGATGAGAATCATTCTAACGAATAACTAACGAATTAACTCAGTTTCAAAAGTAATAATTATAACGTGGGCTATCTTTAGAAATTATATCGTGGGAAATCAAATGTACCATTTCAATAAATTTTTTTCCCTTAAGAACCTTGTATTCTATGAAGTACTCATCGTTTCGTAGAGAGATATTAGTGATTTCGGAAGGGCTTTCAGAGATAACTGCCCAGCGTTACCTTTTCCAGATACATCAGCAAATTATTTTGCAAATTATATTGCATCTTCGACCTTCACATTCTTGAATATTGTGAAGTTGATAATTTCCATAGGCAGAACCACTGTAGAAGCAAAATTCTAATATGAAACTATTAAAACAATTAATCAAAATAAAGTGGCCTGAAGGCCAATTGGTTAGCGCTGTGGCTGTTGGTGCCACAGGCTTCAGATCCGAATCCTGGCGGTGACATGGATGTTTGTGAGGGTTCGGAATCCACGTTAAACTGTAGGTCCCGGTCTAATTAGTCCAAAAATGTTTAAAAATGATCGTAGAGTGACAAACCAAACCAAACCGAAATCAAAATAATTTTATAAACTGTATTTCCACCGAGGGTTTGATGGTCGAGTGTCTGGCGCTCGGTACCCCAGATTTCGGGTTAAGAGTCCCGACGGTGGCATGGATGTTTGTAGTGGTTCGGAATCCACTTTAAACAGTAGGTCCCGGTCTCATATGATTGTAGAGTGTTAGGAGAAGGGCTGACAACCCTGCCCTGTAAAAAGAAAATACCTCCAGTCTCGAAATATGCCAGTAGGCCTTCGCCCACAACGGGTTATAGTGCCAGGGAATTGGTATTTACTATATCGAAGCTGAATACAGAGTGTTCGGACAATAATGCATAAAACTTTTCAAGATGAAGATCCTGTTCGGAGTACATGCAAAAGAGAAATGTGCAAAAGTGTGATACCACATCTGGTGCATGAAAATGAAC
Source organism: Caerostris extrusa (assembly GCA_021605095.1). Taxonomy (NCBI): domain Eukaryota; kingdom Metazoa; phylum Arthropoda; class Arachnida; order Araneae; family Araneidae; genus Caerostris; species Caerostris extrusa. Next base: position 39,178 of record BPLR01017817.1, on the reverse strand, counting down.
TTTATTAAGAACAGAAACAGTGAGAATTGCATATGACGTATGAAGGGACACAAAATGACCACTGTTCATATCAAGGTATTCCTGTACGATAGCTAACTGTACATGATTCAACAGACTTATGCCCACAAAAGTAAAGGCAGCATGCAGATGAACGTCTAAGTCTTGTACTGTTTTAACTGTACTTCGATATATTAATTCCTTCAGATATTTTCATGGGAAAAAAATTTAAAGATCATATCTAAATTTTTTAATCTCTTTTTTTATTTCTTAATTGCTTTTTGATTCTCACATCAATTTGGATTTTTCTACTTAATAATTTTTTAATTTATAATTTTTTAAATAATGATAATTTTAAATGATAATTTTTAAACGTTGGTGTTAGAAAGCCCAAACCAATAATACGTAAACTTTATTCCTTAATTTCGAATGAAAATTTATCTTTAAAAATTGTTTTCATCAACCAAATGTTTCAAAATTGCTTGAATACATTAAATGGCTTTTATCTTTTATTTATATTTCCTTTTAAATCGATTTTCTCAGAACTGCGTTTTAGTTGTGAAATCTAATGTATAATTTAACAAACATTCGATTACGATAAAGTTTTTTCAGAGCGTCAACAAATAAAAATTTTTGTGATTAAAAAAAAACCTTTAAAAGTTCTCTTTTAATACATCGTAGTTGTTTAATCATCTTTTTTACAGTCAATTCTATTTTTTTCTTTAGTAATATTTAAAGCAATTTTCGCAAAATATGTAATGTTTAACACTGCTTCATTAAGTTACTGCTAGATGGACATATTTTTGAAGGCTGCATGAATTAACTGTAATTTGTTTGGCACGTGCCATACAAAACTACTTTATACACAAAATGAACAAAATACAGCAAGCAAATAAAGAATTCGATGTAATATTCGCAGTAAATTTGCTATAAATGTTTTAGTATTTGCTTTGATTTTTGTAGTAACTAAGCACAAATGCGATTAATCGATTATTGGATTTTTATTTAATGATTTTTTATAGTCATGAATAAAAACGGTTGTTCACAAACATACTTGTATATTTTAATGCATTACTCAGTAACAACCATATTTACTTTGTTGAGAGCAATTTTAAAATGGATTAATCGATTATTGGGTTTTTATTTATCTATTTTTTTGATATTCATGAATAAAAATGTTTGTTCACAAATATGCTTGTATCTGCTTTTTCAAGCGCTTTTGTCAAATAATTCCGAATGAAATATTTTATCCATTTTTTTAGTAGAACAAAAGGAAACCTTGTAATGTGCAGGCTGGGCAACCAGATTGTAACTGGGTATAGCTTCAAGTATCTCAGCCCAGATTGGAAAACTTACAGCTTTATTGACACAAGAACAAACACCACACAGAGACATACAAAATTTAAATGCATATACGTGTAGATCAATGGAAGGACTCCATTTCTAAGCTGAAAACCCGAAACTTTGCTACGCGCAGGGTGCGCGAAATATACTCCGGATGAGAGTCTATAGGCCAACCAACCATTTCTCCTGAACGCCACAAATGGCACTCTTGTCAGTGTGTAGGAGGAAGCATGGTTACAACCTCTAATTTAAATTCAGATAAAATTATCTAAAATATTTATATCAAAATTGTAGAAAAAAAAAAACCATTTTAAAGTGAAATAAAACATATGTTAATTAATTAATCTTAATTTCAATTTATTATTGGTCATGCAAGAAATAACTTATTTAATATTCAATGTTTTATTTTTAGTTATTAATGTTTATTTTTAGTTATTAATGTTTAATTTTTAATTATTAATGAACAGCAAAAATTACAGATGGAAAAAATGAGCTTATCAACTAACAATGAAAGATTTTCGTGACGATATAATAATAAATAGTATAATAAATTATAATAATAAATAATATAACAAATTATGATTAATAGCAATATAATATAATTATAATAATAAAATTCAGAAACGGTCGATATTATTAGTAAAAGATTCAAAGAAAACGGGGAAAAAAAAATCACTGCTTCTTGTGATTTAGCATATCCTGTTTTTAATAATTGCTACTTTTTTTCAGTCCAGTAAAAGACACATCTTGGTGCTTGAAAGAAGGATGAATCCACATTTACATAAAAACTTCACTTAATAGCTTTGTTGAAAAATTTCATCAAATTGCTTTGTTTGACCATGGAAGCGAAGAGACCTGTGCTTCCAGCCTGGGACCAAGAACACAGCAGATCACTGCTTTCTTCTCTCATCTGCAGCTGCTGTTCTGCAGGAGTGGCCTTGATACTGACCGGAAGTGTGCTGGTAGCACTTTTCAGAAAGTCACCCAAAGTCACAGACTTTGCAATGGGAGGAGTCGCCATTTTGGTACTTGGATCTGTACTGATTGTTGCTGGTGTGACAGTGGGATTTCTTTCCTTCTGTTCTCGCAAAAACTTGCCCAAAACGTCTTCTGCAGCCAAAGCGGATGTCCCTCCAGATCCTCTATGTCTTTATCCAGTCTATCCTTTCAACAATGAAGTCACCTCTAAAAGTACTCATAATTTAAGAACGCAGTTACTGTTGCTGCCTGGTAGTTTGGATGCGATTGAAGTGCCTTATAACTCAACTACTTGAAAAAGGTTGATATTTTTAAGGCCTTACCTGACAGGCTTATTTTCGTTACCTTCAACGTGAAGCAAACTGTCATTGCCACTCAAATAATGAGTTTATCTCTGCTCGCACATCCAACATTCATCCACCGTACCTTAATTGCATGAAACTTTCTATCAATCATTTCGCGGGAGCAAATGAAGACATCATAGTTTAAAGCTGCATGACTTTTTCATAGCAAACAAGTTCGTCGAAAGTCATACACATAGCTTCACGTTGAAGGAAACGAAAAGAGCCGTGTGCATAAACCTCTGCAGGGACTTGTATATGTGTTTATTTTTTTGGATTAAAATATTTCAAACGAAATAAATATATATAATGTTATAAAACTAGTTACTGCGAAATTCCTTAAAGATAAAAAAAAAAAACATCCTCAAATATGTTTATATAATATTTAAACTATTCATAATAACATTGCTTTGTAAATATTCTAATGTTAATGGAAACAGTGTACTTTCTTACACTAAATATGTTATTATAAAAAAATAACCTTCCAAAATTTCATGACAACAATTGTAAGAGCAGAATTTTCAAAATCACGAGACAATTTTTTATTCTCTCAATAAAATGTATTATTTTGAGTGAAAAATATAACTAATTACATTAAATATTTTAATCTATTTTTAAGTGGTTTATTTATGTGCAGTTGTACATTTTGAAAGAAATATTTCATTGTAAATATTAAATTAAGTAATAAATGTACTGTTTAAATCAAAAGGTGATATAATTATGGATTTCTTAATAATTTTCTAATAAGGAAAGAACATATTTATATGAAGCTGCACCGCTCTTCCTCCTTCCATGAGGGATACGACAACAACAACATATTTGTATTACACGTTAACATATTTTTGAATTCGTGTTCTACAGAGGGCGCCACATGTCCAACTGATAGCATTCATTTTAATTCTGCTAACGTACGTGGTGAATAGTATATTGGATAGAAACTCACAACGAAAAATAAACTAATAGGATGGTTCAAAATTTAGTCAAGAAATTTGGAGAAATTAGTGTTGTACTGGTCGGGCATTCAAGTGGTTCTCTTTGACAAAAGACGAATTCTTCATAGAAAAAAATATTTATCTTTTGATGCTATCACGAATGTAGCTCATTTTTGACTCATTCAAAAGGAAGTTGTGGCGGTATTGTAAAGGTTGCGTAGTGTTATTAAAATCCAGACGGCAAAATAAAAGACGATAATCAATTTTCACATTTACATCTTTATTCCATTTCTTCTAAAGCCAACTACGTAATAGCAACTACGTTCTGTTTTTTATTCTAGCGGGAAATTCCCTTTTTTAACAGTGAAAGTAGAAGTCGTTCAATGTGTATTCCATTTTCCATCAATAGGTGTCGCTACATCACTCCCCTACCAGCAACAAAGTTACGTTACTTTGAAAATGGTAGAAGAATTAATATATCTATACAAATAATGGCGAACAAATACACATTGATACAAATTTAAATTGCACAAAATAATTACAAATACAATTACATATAAAAATTTACATACAATAAATCAAGTTAACTTTTAAAACGGACATGGACGAATTATAATTTTGAAGAAAATTCAATAATGTCATTGAAACGAACAGGAAGTTTTACTTGTCTTCCACAACGTGTTGTTGTATTTGGTTGTGCAACTTGCTGACTTGGTATAAATGTTTGCTCACTCGGCACAGCTGTATGATCATTTGATGACGTTGGATTCAGATGTTCATTAGGTTGTAACACATATACCGGTTTTAATCTATCCACGGAAATATTAACTTGTTTATTTTTAATTGATAGAAGAAAGTTTTTAGGGATCTTTGCAATACCAAATAGGGTCCTTCATATGGGGGTTCTAAAGGTTTTTTAACTCTGTCAATTCGCAGAAACACATGTGAGCATGTGTACAAATCTTTTGGAATGAAGATCTTTTGTTGACATTTGTTTTTGGATTGGTATGGTTTTAAGTCGGCCATCTGTTGTCGGAGATTGCTTACAAAATTATCATCAGATATTGGCAATCTGGATTCTTCAAAGAATTCGCCTGGTAATTTAATAGTTTTGCCATAAACCATTTCAGCTATTGTATACTTACAGTCCTCATGTAGAGCAGCTCGCAAACCCATAAGAACCGTTGGTAATGTGTCCGTCCAACGAACGTTGTTATGACATCTAATAGCTGTTTTCAAGGTACGGTGAAGACGTTCAACTTTTCCATTACTCTGAGGATGGTAAGAAAACGTATGGTTTACTTTAACACCACATAGCGCAGTTAAACTTCGAAATAGTTCTGAAATAAATTGAATGCCTCTGTCAGTAATAACACAAGTAGGTACACCAAATCGGGTAATCCAATGCTCATAAAAAGCTTTTGCTATACTTTCTGCAGTGATATTTGATAACGGTACCACTTCCATCCAAGAGGTAAACCGATCAATACACGTTAAGCAGTATGTGTATCCATTAGAAGGTGAATAAGGTCCAATTAAATCTATATGAACGACACTAAATCTCTCATCTGGTGCTTGAAATTGTGAATATTCTGATTTGGTATGTTTAGTTATTTTATTTTTCTGACAGTTGATACAAGTTTGAGTCCACTGTTTAACATCTTTTTTCATATTTGGCCAAATGAATCTTTTAGTTATTTCTTTTACAGTAGTTCGAATTCCAGAATGAGCTAAACTGTGAATTATATTAAATATTGTCGTTCGAAAATTTTTGGTATGAATGGTCTGATACTGGAAGTAGAGGTATCACAATGCAAGAGCTTTCCTGATGGCAATTGGTGTTCTTTAAAATGTAATGATTTGGAATGTAATTTCAATTGTTGCAGTTCATCATCATTAATTTGTGCATCTGCTATCAAGTCATAATCAACAATAGGTGAATCGATGTTCTCAATTCTAGACAGTCTGTCTGCTACCACATTGTTTCGACCACTGGTATGGTATAGGTTAGTAGAGAATTGTGAGATATATTGTAGGTGTCTTAGTTGTCTGGGGAGGCTTTATCATTGTTTTGCTTAAAAGCAAATATTAACGGCTTATGATCAGTATAAATATCGAAATCTCGACCTTCAAGTAAATGCTTAAAATGTTTAATGGATAAATATATACCAAAAAGTTCACGGTCGTAAACGCTGTAATTTTTCTGAGCATCATTAAGTTTTTTTAGAAAAAAATGCAATTGGCTTCCATCCATTTGGTTCTTTATGTTGAATAACTGATCCAATAGCCCAATCAGATGCATCTGTGAGAAGTGCCAGAGGGTAATCTGAATTGGGATATGCCATTAACGCTATTTGAGCAACATCTTGTTTGCATTTTTCAAAACTTTGTCTAGTTTCATCGGTCCATGGTATTTGGAGTCGATCTTTTTTTTGTAGATCCTTTCAAAAGTTCATGTAGAGGGGCTTGAGTTTTTGCGGCATTATTTATATAATTACGATAAAAATTTATCATTCCTAAGAAGGAAAGTAATTCGTGCATAGTTTCTGGCAATGGATATTCTACGACAGCTTTGATTTTTTGAGGTTGAGGTTGTGAGACTTCCGCAGATATTTGATAGCCTAAAAAATCTATTACAGGTACTCCCAAAACTGATTTGCTAATATTAATCCGTAGACCATATTTATCTAAGTGCTGGAAAACTATTTTAAGATGTGAACGATGTTCTTCCTCGCAAGAAGAGGCGATCAACACATCATCTAAGTATGGAAACACAAAGTCTAGACCATAAAGAACTTCATTTATAAACCTTTGAAATGTTGCAGGAGCATTTTTGAGACCAAAACTCATCACATTGAATTGATAAAGTCCAAAAGGTGTGATGATGGCAGTTTTTGCCTTATCTTCATCTGCTACAGGAATGTGATAATATGCTTTAGTAATGTCAATTTTAGAAAATATAGTTTTATTAGTTAAAATATGTTGAAAATCCTGGATTCGAGGTATGTTATATCGATCAGGTATAGTTAAATCATTCAATCTTCTATAATCACCACACGGACGAAAAGAACCATCTTTCTTTGTTACTATATGTAATGGACTTGCCCATTCTGAGCTAGATGGACTAATGATGTTATTATCTAGCATATATTTAAATTCTCTTTTAGCTATTTCCAACCGTTTTGGATGTAATTGTCTTGCTTTACAATTTATAGGTTGTCCTTTAGTTATAATATGATGTTTTACATTATGTTTAACATTTGAAACAAGAAAATTTGGTTTTGTGATATTGGGATACATAGAAAATAAATCAGAATATTTACATAAGCTGCTCGTTGTATTTACACTTTCATTAATAGAGATAGGTGCAATGTCACCATAAACTGCAAGGTTAGTTACACCATCAATTAATCTTTTATGCTTGATATCAATTAATAAATTGAACTTATTTAAGAAATCTGCACCTAGTATAGGTTTACTAATTTTAGCCACAATAAACGGGAATTGAAATTCTCGGCGCAAACCTAGATCAAGATTTAAAATTTCTGTACCAAAAGTATCGATTGCAGTATTATTTGCAGCATATAATTTATAGTCACTAATAAATTTGTGTTTAGAAGTATAAGGAAAAAGACTTACGTCCGCTCCACTGTCAACCAAAAGTGTAAACCCGTTTTTTTGTCGTTGACAAATAGACGGAATTGACGGCAATGTGTTGTATTTTCAGCAGCAGAGTCTGCCGTTAATTCTGTTGCTGATTCTGGTTTTCCGAAGGATTATTTTTCCATGCACATGGAGCTTGGCATTTATCAGGAAAACATTTTTCTCGAAAACGAAAAGGGTAATAACAGTATTTGCCAGAAGGATTATAATAGCGATTGCGAGACTTACTTTGATGAGAAGAAGAGTATCGACCTCTATGTCTTGATTGGGAACGAGAGTTCCTTGTGGCACTCAGTTTTTCAAGTTTATTATCCAAAGATGCAATTTGTTGTTGTAACGCAGTTATGGCATCTGATCCTGATGAAACATTATTGCTTACACAGTGAAGTTCTTGTTTTGGTTGCATTTCAAGAATACGATCCGCCATTAATGAGAGTTTCTCAATTCCTTCATCACTAACTAGTAAAATTTTCTGCACGGAATCAGGCATTTTTTGTAGAAATAATGTTGTTAGCACTTTGTCAGTAATTCCATCAGTAGCCAGGTTTCTCATTTTTTGTAAAAGTTGACTGGGTTTAAGATCTCCCAAGTCAAGTCCTGTAAGTAGTCTCTGAAGACGCTTATTTTCGCTTTCTTTAAAAGTATTCAGCAAACGTTCTTTAGCAGCGGTATATTTTGTTCGATTATCATCACTTATAATGTCACACAAACTTTCAACAAATTTCGGTTCTAATTGCGAAACTAAGTAATTGAATTTTGTATCCTCGGCTGTTATTCCACAAATTGAAAATTGTGCTTCAACTTGAAAGAACCATATTTCTGGTTTTTCTGCCCAAAAAAGGAGGTATTTTGACACTTACCCGCGCTACTTCATCTTTTTTTCGCCGATCCATTTGTTTCAGTCATTTTGTAAATAAATCACAGTTTGCAAACAATTCACGGGTCACCAAGTATGTGGCGGTATTGTAAAGGTTGCGTAGTGTTATTAAAACCCAGACGGCAAAATAAAAGACGATAATCAATTTTCACATTTACATCTTTATTCCATTTCTTCTAAAGCCAACTACGTAATAGCAACTACGTTCTGTTTTTTATTCTAGCGGGGAAATTCCCTCAATAGGTTTCGCTACAAAGTGTTTCTCAATAGGCCATGCATCACCGGCTGATTCAATTGGTAATCAGAAGGAGCAGTATCTGGAGAACATGACAGTGGGGAGGACATCCCATTAAAGTGTTTCCAAATTGTTTTTTACTTGTTTTGCAGCATAAGGCCTAACGCTGTTTTAGTGAAAAATGAGTTGTGTAGATGTAGCAGCAGGTTAATGCAGGTTTTAAATTTAATAATTTCTGTAGTGTTGTCAGTTTAACAATTAAACTGATGTTAAGATGGTAATTTGTTGTTTTACATTAAGTCTTATTTATAACTTCTATATATAAATTTAATTAATTTATCTTTGTCAAAATATGTTTTATTAACAATAACCTTATTATGATTGAAGTTATTTTAACTAACCTCGAACCATCATAAAAATTTTTAAGAAACCGCAGGAGAAGAAAGGGTGAGAGATATCTTTTATAGTGGACACACTTTATCATCATATAATAGAATTGCAATTTTAGAATGAGTGAATTAGTTGCTTATTTTTAAGTTTTTATTTTATTATTGTTAAATATAAATGTAGTCGCTGGAAATTATATGAATTTGAGTGTGATGTTCGAATGAAATTAAATCTTTTTTTTTTCCAAGCGCAAAAAGTTTTCTTGTTATCATTCGGCCCAAGAAATTCTCAAATTTGTTGATTTGTGCAAAGTGACAAAGAGTGGTGTCTTGCTATATAACATTATAAAGAGGTACTAATTCAGCATTGCTACCTTTGAGAAGATGACTTTTTGGAAATCTTTAGAAAAATAAATGATTCCCATATGTGTTATATATATGTGTGTGTGTGTGTCATATATGAAATATATGTATGCTATAAATGAAGAAACAAAGAGAAATCTATTATAAAAGACGAGTTAACAACAGATTGAATCCTCGAGTAATCTAATGCAAAAATGTTCCTTACATTAGATTTTAATTTTGATTTTTTTAAGTACTTATTTTTTTATTTCTTTTTCATTATTTACTTTTTCATTATTAATTTAACTTAGATAATTTACGTTCCAAATAAACAATTTTTTAATGTAGAATTATAACTTGTCAGTATAACAATTTTTTACATAAAATTCTCAAATTTCGAGTATATATATCCAAAGTCTATATACTCAAACTGATATATATCCCAAATGTGTTATATATTATATATCCCAAATCCAAAAAGTATATATCCAAATATAGCTCCTACCAACAATTTTAAACGGTCTTTGTTAAGAGATAATGCTTATTGAAATATATTTTTTTCTACAAAATGGTGGATTTCCATCAAGTACTAAAATCTGACTCCAGCCAATAGAAAATCTAACATCCTACGCACTCCTTTCGATTAGCTGCGCTCTACGGCATGAAATTTTAGCAAACGATGGAAGCCTAAACCTATTTTTATCAAAATATAAAATATTTTTAGTTTTCTATAAAACCCCAATATAGTTTTCAGTTTCGATAATTTTTTTCCTGTTAATCCAAAACTAATTAAATATTTTGCATTTATAGATAAAATTGAGAAATACGTATTTCAGTTTTAATTGATACAGAGGCTCCAAAGATTTCTTCGGAAGTTAACCAGGAATACACTATGTATAGTTGATTTTATTTTCTACAGTTAACTTCCAATTAATTAATTTATACAGAAGTTGAATTTTTACGCATAGTAATTAATTTATTGTTTAAATTTTATAGTTATTTTAAATCCCTGACCTCATACATTATTTATCAGAATAATTGTCACTGTTTTACTGTTCTTTTATTTTAAAAACCTTCAATCGATTTCAGGATACCCTGTATATACCCACAATGTACAGCCCTAAAATTACCTGTATAGAAACTTATATAAGTATTTTTTTTTTATTGTTCTATTACAGTTACGTAATAACAAAATAGAAAATATCTATAAAAAGACAAAAAAAAAAAAGTTTTACAACTCCTGTTTAACTGACTCATCGCCATCACTTGGAAATTCGTTTATTATGAACTTTTTAAGAATTCATTATGTGTGTGCTCATTATCTACTCACATAATAAAAGTAATTTTTTTCCTGTCTATGTGTATAATGTGTATGTGTTTTCTGTGTATCTCCAGCAGAAACTAAATTAACATTATTTTTGTACATTTAAGATTCTTCATTTTTAAGCAATGACATAGAGTACAAACGAGTAAGAGTCAGTGATTATTGATATTTTTATTATAATATCCCAATTCATTAGAATAATAATAATATTATTTTAAAACTGATTGTTGAGGAGAAAAAGCATTAAAATATTTTGGAAGAGAAAACTGATAATATAGTATTTATTCTGAATTATTCGTTAGTCCATATTAATTTACATTAGAACCTCTTTAAGTCGAACCTCGACAAGTCGAAAATCTCCACAACTCGAAAATTTTTTTTTTGTTCCTTCCCTTACTCGACATTTCAATCCTCTATATGTCGAAATAATTAGTCAATCCCCACAAACCCTTTTGATATTTTTTTTCCTCTCCGTAACTCGAAAAAAAAAATTGAATCTCTGTATCTCGAACATTAGCAATGTTTGAATTTACAACCTCTACAACTCGATCATTTGAAACTAATTATCTCTATAGATCGAAGAAAAATAAGTTACCGACTTTAAGGATTTGCCGACAATGCACGTCATTGTTTCTTAGAAAACGATGTATGAGTATAAAGTAAATCGAATAACCAACTCTATGAAATATTCTTATTCCTATATAATTCTTATTCTTACATAATTCTTATTATTGCTATTGATTTCATTTGCACTTTAGCGAAGCAAATCTTTTGTTGTCGATTGCAAAAATATCAGAAGTAGTTTGGTTTTACTACAATACACATCTATTTTAACAACAGTATACGAATAATATTGCTAAAAAAATGAGTGCTGTGAAACGTAAACTGAAAACTTTGACTCTCGCTGAAAAGTCGAAAGAAGAAAGACAACGAATTGCAGAATTTCCCGGCTTGGAGGAGTGCATACTTAAATGGTTTAAGCAGTGTCGGAACCAAAACATCAGTGTCATTGGACCACTGTTACAAGAAAAAGCCGAACTGTACTCTAAATCACTGGGATTGGCTAATTTCAGGGCCAGTAACGGATGGCTAGAAAAGTTCAAAAGAAGACATGAACTTGTTTTCAAGAAAGTTTGTGGAGAAAGTGCAAGTGTCAACATTGAAACCTGTGACAAATGGAAAAGCAAATTGCAAGGCTTGTTACATGGTTATGAACCTGACAATATCTTTAATGCTGACGAAACGGGACTGTTTTTAAAATGTCTTCCTGATAAGATTCTAACTTTTAAAAATGATCGATGCCATTGTGGGAAGCATAGCAAGGAACGTTTGACTATTTTGCTCGCAGCAAACATGTCGGGCACAGAAACACTCTCACCATTAGTCATCAAGGATGACTTCTGGAATTTTCAAAAATTGACTCATAAATATTGACAAGAAAATGTCTAAAGAAAAAGAAATTCTATTATTCATTGATAATTGTACGGCACATAATGATATTCCACAAATGAAAGCAGTTAAAATCCAATATCTGCCTGCCAATACGACATCAAAATTACAGCCAATGGATCAAGGCATCATTAAAAACTTCAAGTAATTATACCGGAAAGAAGTAATCAGGAACATGTTGGATAATATGTAAGAAGAAAAAAATTTATTATAGATGTATTGCAAGCCATGAGAATGACTGATAAAGCTTGGTGAAATGTAACTGCGATTACTACGACTATGTTTTGAGGACTTCGTTACTTGCGATGACGGAGTTATTAGTGCTGGCACATTATCTGATGACGAAATTATCGATTCAGTAGCTCAGAAAACTGAAACTAATGATTTAGAGGACATAGAAGACTCCAATAATATAACATACGCTCCATGGGTTTCCATCAAAGGGGCAAGAACAGCATTAAATTTTTTACGGAATTTAAGAAAGCAAACTAGCAACTCGAAAGAAAAAGAATTTTCTGCTCTTTATAGCTTAGATAATGCTTTAGAGAGAACGATCGAATTGTCTAAAGAGAAAAAAAATAAAAATAACTGACATTTTTAATACATAATACTTTTAATTTTAAGGTTGTTTCGGAATTATTTTGAATTTTTTTATTGTAGTACATAATATAACTTTTAAGTTGCAAATAAACATGCTTATTACCTCTATTAGTTGAATTTTTATTTATTTTACCTCTCTAACTCAAAATAAGTTAGAAAGAATATAAACCTCTAATATTCGAATATTTCCTTACAAAATCTGCGTAAGTCGAAATCCTCCATTAGTCGAAAACTCTATAACTCGAATTGTTTGGCGTCTCCTTGAAGTTCGACTTAGAGGTTCTACTATATATATACACTGAAGTGACAAAAGTCATGGGATAGCAATATGCAAATTTTCAGATGGCAGTAGCATCGCGTAGAACAGGTATAAATGCGCAGTGCTTTCGCAGAACTTTCATTTCTCTTCAAGTTATTCATGTGAAAAGGTTTTGACGTGATGATGACCGCACGATGGGAATTAACAGACTTTGAACGCGGAATATTAGTTGGGGCCAGACGCATGGGTCATGCCATTTCGGAAATCGGTAGGGAATTCAACATTCCCAGATCCACTGTGTCAAGAGTGTGCCGAGAGTATGAAATTTCAGGCATAACATCCCACCATGGACAGCGCAGTGGTCGACCGCCTGCACTTAACGACCGAGACCGGCGACGTCTGCAAAGAGTCGTAAATTCTAACAGACAAGCAACACTGCGTCAAATAACCGCAGAAATCAATGTGGGACGTACAAGGGACTTGTCTGTTAGAACTGTGCGGAGAAATTTGGCTTTCTTGGCTTTTCCAGCAGAAGACCGACTCGAGTGCCTTTACTGACAGAACGACATCGCTTGCAGCGACTCTCGTGGGCACCTGAGCATATCGGTTGGCCCCTAGAGGAATGGAAAACCGTGGCCTGGTCCGATGAGTCACGATTTCAGTTGGTAAGAGCTGATGGTAGGGTTCGAGTGTGGCGCAGACCCCACGAAGCCATGGACCCAAACTGTCAGCAAGGCACTGTTCAAGCTGGTGGTGGCTCCGTAATGGTGTGGGCTGTTTTTTCATGGCATGGACTTGGTCCTCTGGTGCGACTGGACCAAACATTGACTGGAAATGCTTATGTTCAGCTACTTGGAGATCACTTGCAGCCATTCATGGACTTCATGTACCCAAACAACGATGGGATTTTTATGGATGACAATGCGCCATGTCACCGGGTCACAACTGTTCGCGATTGGTTTGAAGAACATTCTGGACAATTCCAACGAATGATCTGGCCACCTAGATTGCCCGACATGAATCCCATCGAGCATTTATGGGATATCATCGAGAGGTCTGTTCGTGCCCAAAATCCTGCACCATCAACGCTTTCACAATTATGGACGTCTATCGAGACAGCATGGCTCAATATTCCTGCAGAAGACTTCCAACGACTTGTTGAGTCCATGCCACGTCGAGTTGCTGCACTTCGCCGGGCGAAAGGAGGGCCGACACGATATTAAGAGGTATCCCATGACTTTTGTCACTTCAGTGTATATATATATATTCCTAATATGTATCTTAAGCTGATTTTGGAAAACTATAATGAGGATGGAACTCTCATGAAAAAAATTGTTTTCAAATTTTGGCTGAGCAAACATTACAATATTTGAAAGAGTTTTTTTTTTAATTTAAAACTTATATCATTTTTAATTTAAAACTTATATCATTTTTAATTTACAATGATTTTATTTTACATAATTCTCATTCGATAAATAATTTAGATTGTATCGTAGAGATGGCAGCACGAGCTACTTTTAATGTATAAACCCTGAAGTAAAAGTTAATTGCTTCAATAGAATCTTATTAAAAAATATATATATATATATGGCTAATATCAGGTTTAAAAGAATAACCAATTATGTTTTTGAACTTTGCACTTGTCAGTTGGTAATCGTAGCTATTAGTAACTTATAGATAATAAATAAAGTTTGCTATTTACTGTAACTTCAAGACTGTTATACAATCTATTTTAATAAATCGGAAGTTAATATTTATTCTTTTGTTAATGTTTGTTATTAAACAATAAGAGAGGAGAAAAAAATATTATACCAGAGATTCATAAATATAAAGCCTTTCATTGATTTTTTAAATATTCATAATGATAATAAAACAAATAATATCTGATGTGCAAATATTCTTCATAGTATTTTCAATATAAAAATACGCCTCAGTTTTTTTAGTGAAAATATTTTTTATAGTATTTTCAATAATAAAATACGCTTCATTTTTTTTTTTTTTTTTTTTAAATATTGGAACCTGAAAAATTCGACAATGCACATTGAAGAAAAGCATTGCTTTTCAATGAGGAAGTGAAGAAAATTTTAGTGAATAGGGATTGTCAAGAGGTTTTTAGGGATTAAGTATCGCATTTCCTATCATATCATATAGTATCGTGTTTAAATATCGTACTCAAACTAGACAACCCAACTGTTGCAGCAAGACATTATATCCAAATTAAGGCAAATGATCCTAAATTTTTAAAAATATTTCTAACTTTTTAAAGTTCTGTAGATGTTATAATTAAAAAAAAAAATGTATAAACTGTGCTATTTACATTACAGAACATTTATTTTGGTACGTTGGATACTTCCATTAAAATAAATGGTACTTACGTATTAACGGTACCTTGGCGACAGACTTGGCGGTTTTTAAGTGTCGCCAATCTTTATTATTTGGAATAAAAATATATTTTGAAAGCGTTTTGATTTTAAATGAAGTGTTTCATACATATTTTATTATTTGGAACAAAAAAATTTTAAGTGTAGATTGGCGCCAAATCTGTAGCTGCGGTTGGCGCGTGTGCTCTTTATTGGCGCAACTGTCGCCAAGGTACCGTTAATACGTAAGTACCAAATAAATAAAAACAATTTCGTATAAGTGATATTTCGTATACCTTAATTTCATTCCATTTAAAAATTTCTTTTTAAAAATCATATTTATTTTATGCAGGTAATTTGTGATATGTTGATTATATTTATTTTATCTATTTATTCACTAGTTGATTGTTGTTATTAAGATGGATACTAAAAATTTGACATCGTAGATCGCCAGCCAATTAGAACCATGAGTGGACAAAAGATCAGGCTTCTGATAGGCTGTCGTTCTACGACGTTAGGTTTTAGTATCCAGAGGATCCCTCCAGCGTTGAAATAATTATGTGTGACGCTCTTTAAAAAAATAAACCTAGAAAAAAATCAAATTGTTTCATGAAACAAAAATTAAACAAAGCCTGTAATTATACACAGTCCAGTCACATTAATGTGACCACCTGTCAAAAGCCAGAATATACTCTTGTATATTCTGGCTTTAAGTGGAGTGTGGAATGTGGTATTTAAGTGGTATTAAGGGGAATTCTTTATATACACTCCACTGCAATGTGCTGCCACCTACCTTTTTTGATTGGTTATTTCACATTGACGTCAAATAGGTGGTGGTCACATTAATGTGACAGGACTGTGTATTATTAAATACAATTGCTTTAAAGGCTTTAAATTGTATACATTTTTTATATGTTTGATAAAAGTATGTTTTTTAAGAGGAATTTATCAATTGCAGTACTATTTACCACATCATCAAGATTTTCCAAAAATAGTCAACATTTAATTAGATCTTTTTTTCTTCACGTTTTTTTATTCTGCATTTCAGCAAGCGTAGAATTTTGCTCTGAGAAAATCAATTACTTAACTTTACATTTTTTTTTTATTTTAGAAAGAATTTGTCAAAAATATATCATGATATCTTACAACTATTTGTCATACATTCATATATGTCATACACTATATACCATATCGTTATACGTTATACACTATATGTCATACATTCATACATGATATCTTCAACTATTTGTCAATTTTCAAAGAAAAGACCCACTTTGTATTAGACGTGTTTAAAACTTCTAAAATTACTCCACTTAACATCATACAAATGACAAATCCATTCCAATATCTACTAAAATATTTTTACAAGTCAAATATGCCACAGGTGGGAATAGACTTCCGCGTTTGATAACAGATGGCGAACAGAATTACAAAAAGGAGGCGAGTTATTTCACCCCTCCTCCGCATTATCAGAAATTCGAAATCAAAGCCTCTGTCAACAATGACATGTATCAAGATAATTTCCATAAGAACATGTATCCTGATAAAAAACAGCAGTACCCATCAATGTTAGGCATGTCACTTCTAACGTGCCATAGAATAAGAACAATGTTTGAAAAAAAAATCGTTTGACATTGCTCGAAACTGAATTGGAAACATACTTGATATGACAATAGGTTTTCTGTTAAGGACAATTTTAATGTCCTTTTGAAATTATAAGCACAATTTTTTCATATCGTAATGTAGCTAAACAATTTAGATATAAATTATAGTAATAAATGCATTCAGCTGACAAAAGGTCATAAAGTAAAAATTTATTAAGGATCAATTAAAAAACAATTTTATTTGAGAAGTCTTTGAGTATAATATTGAGATATAAAAAATAGCATTGGTAATTTCTTGTAGAGTTGCACGTGCTTATAAATTTACTAAAGGTAAGGATACAAATTATTATTATTTACAGAAGCTATATTGAATATAAGAATTTACAAATTAATTTGAAGAAATTAGAAAAATTGTCAAAATATAAAATATGTTGAATAGCTATTCGTTATAAAATATTTCAACAGTGAAAATATTTTTGACATTTTTTTTTTTTTACAGCACCATATGATTTTTCATCGAAAAATCTAAGCCCTTGCAAAATTTCTCAGAAAAGTTTTTATTCCACTTTAAAATGTAAAAACATATTATCTTCTGACAGTTAAAAGTTCAAAAACCATCCAAAGGAAATATCAGGATGATATTTTAATTTAAGTATTTTTAAAAATTTATAACGATGCACGGTCTCCGAGACCGCATGTTCTCTGTTATATTCTATTTTTCACCTTCCCTGTTACAGGATATATATATATACATATATCCTCGTCTTGGAATTTCAATGTAACTATTAGACAAAAATCTGTACTGTCAAATTCCGCTGAGCGTATACATTGAAGTTCAAAATGCAACACCTTATTAAAAACGTGTGTCATTAAAATTGAGAAGCAATTGGTTAGAATATATAATCCGCCCCCCTCCCCTCTAAAATTCTGTGTCATTTGGGATAAAACGTAGAAAACTCAAACCAGATAGCCTGAATATCAATGCGAAGCGCTAACAAAAGTTGTCTAATGAATGCACTAACTTTCATGGACATTGCTAAGGATTCGAACCTTAACTCTCTTGAACGTTACAGCTGGACTATAAGTCTGGAGTCAAGGAGCATTGCTCCCACTTTGTTATACTAATTGAATAAGTCAAACTTATTTTGAAAGCGTCGTAAAACTTTTATCATTGTACTAGTAATCTCCTTTTTCAGTGTTACTGATTTTCCCCTCGCCATGGATTTTCAATGTAACTATTAGATAAAAGTCTGTACTGTCAAATTCCATTGAGCGTATACATTGCATTTCAAAATGCAACATCTTATTAAAAACGTATGTCATTGAAATTGAGAAAATCAATGTAAAATAAACCAAAAAGAAAAAGGCGTAGTAAATCCAGCCAAGAAAGTTGATATGTCGCCAATTTATTATTATTACTGTTAGTGATTTTATGAGAATGAAAACACAATGCCACTAATGTCTCTTTAGAAAAACATTTCTTTTGTGAAATAATTTCTGAACAGATTGCTCTGACCGAATTATTATAACACATCCTTCATTAAGTGAAACAATGAACATTTTCTTTCCGTGTTAAATTCACGAAACTTAAATTTCTTAATTAATAACAAACATATTTATCTTTATATAGCTTTAATTAATGTACATTACAATAAATGCCGTTTTAAAAAAAACATTAGAAATATGTAATCATGTCTGGAGACAGCTTGTATATAAATACTTGGCCTTTATTTAATTGTATAGATCAAGTTTTTAAAAGAAAAAAAAAAACTTCATTCCTTGCTGAACACTAATCAACTTTCTTCAAAAGAGATTCATTTTTTAGCGAAGATCAATAATACATATAAAATTAGGATAATACACTATTAATTGATTTATTTTAAATAATTCATTTAAAAGTTTTGACCAAATCGTACAATTAGCCATTGCGATTTGGAGACTTTTTTTTTCATCGCCAAGTGGGATGCTAATCACCAAATGTGGTAACCAAGGTATTTCCTAATGCCTCATTGGGCAAAATTAATTACCTATTTCTAATTAGCCAAGATTATTCACGTGGTTTAATCAATTACTGGAAAGTTCTAGAAGAATGAAAAAAACCCATTATTTTTAAAAGCAATTCATCTCATGCCCGTTGTGGTTGTTTTCTTACCTTGTGAGTTGGGCCAGGATTAGCGATGTCTATTATTGAGGATTTTTATTTTGTGGACAAGGATTCCAGGCATATTTTAAAATTTAATGAAGAGTGCTACAGCAGGGATTTCTTCCTTCAAGGTAAGTTAAAAATTAGGTTGAAATCTAGAATACTGTACCCTGAGGAAGCCGCCAATCTTGCAAACCGGAACATTTCTGCAATATTTTTAATTTCTTTAAGGTTACAGTACTCTAAAGGAATTCTTAACTTCTTTTTCCGGACAATATAATAGCTATTTATTTTACTTTGATAGTTATTTGCATAATTTTTTTAGTTATAATAATTAAAGAACATAAATATATATTCTTTTAAATATTTTTTCCGATAAATTATTCAGAGATTGATCTTATAACGCATGTTTACAGTATATGATAAAGAGAATGAACAATTTTTATGATATTGCCACCATGAAAATACGAAACAAACAAGAAAAGCGATTTTTAATTTATTAATAACTTATATTTGATTATCAAATAATTATTTTCTTTTTAATGCTGTTGAAATAATTAAGGTTTTATAGCAACCGCTATTTGAATTCGTGTGAAAAAAGTGCTACTTTTTATTTTTAGAACCTTAGTTTGTAGCGAAATTGTTAATCGAACGCATTAAATTGTTCTGCTGTTTTATGGTGTTTATTTTTATTGCTGTTGACATAATTAAGGTTTTGTGGCAACCGTTATTTGAATTCGCGCGCGATCTTTTAATTTTTAGAACGTTAGTTTACAGAAGAAAATGCCGTTGGAGCGCATTAAATTTTTCTGCAATTTTCTTGATGTTGTTGTTGTTCTTTTTTCATTCATTTGATAAGGCTATGCACGGACAGGTTTTAGTAAGGGCAATAAAAAAGATCATTTTCACTTCCAATAAAGGATATATATTAGAATAAAATGTAAGTTATTCTTTGGTTTCATTTTTTCCCTTTTTTAAATAATTTCATTCGAATTCTGCATCGTAAACATGAAATATTTTTTGTCATAATAAAAATAAAAATGGCGGATTAGTGAATAATTTTGACGTAATTTTATCGGTTTTTAACAGTGATTATTATCTTTGTCAAATTATACATTTATGTGAGTTAGCAAAACATAATTCCACATAATAATTTGACGATAAAGCGATTAAATTTGAGTAAAAACAATTTAGAAATAAAATTTTCGCAAAATAATGATATATTTTGGCGTTAAAACGGCAATATGTGGTAAAAAGAGAACATTAAAATTTTGCCATAATAGTGGTAAAATTTTGGTGATATAGCGAAATAAATTGGTGTAAAGACAATTTAGGCATAATGTTTTTGCATAAGAGGCGTAAAAGCGTTAGCATAGGCGTAAAAGCGTTGCTAATAGGCGTAATTTTAGGCGTAAAAGCGTTGCATAATAGGCGTAATTTGGCGTAAAAGCGTTGCATAATAGGCGTAATTTGGCGTAAAAGCGATAGCATTTGGCACAAAAATATTCAAGGAATAAAATTTTTATAGTGATAAATATATTTGGCAATAAAACTTTAGCTTTTGGCATAAAAGCAATTTAAAAATAAAATTTGCTTAGTGAAAAATTTGGTGATAAACATTTCAAGGATTAAAAAATTTTGGCAGGATAGTAATAATATTTGGCGTTAAAGTGATAAACTTTGACTTAAAAGCATTTTCAGGAATGATGTAATAGCTGTTTGGCTACTAATGTTGGCGTAATAGCGATGTTTGGCGAAATAGCATTTTAATAGCAGAACTTTTGAACTGACACCGACAGCCATTTTGTTTATTTATTTGGCGATTTGAAATCCCATTGAAAGATTTTGGCATAATATCATTTTTACTGCGAATTCTACTTGGTGCATTCATTGCTATGCATACTTGGCTTCCTGGCGATGCATTTGGCACAAAGGGTGCAGGATTCTAGATTTTTACCAAAAATTATTGAATGGCGTATGTTTACTGGTTTGATTGCTAAGAAGGCCATGTGTTAGAGTTGTAGAGAGGATATGATTCTAATTGAAACGAAAGATAAATCTGGTCGTTATATGCGGTGATGCAGAACGAAAGGTTCGCTGGTTGATGGGTGACGGATTGGAAAAAGGTGCGGAATGTCCGGTGACTGATTGGAAAAAGTTTTTGTAGAGTTTTGTTTTCAATTTTTCCAATTAAATTTTATAAAATTAAATAAATTCTCTTAAATTCAAATTCTGCTTCACGAAATGAAGCTATGGTTGTAGGGTTGCAAATCTCTTCACCTAGAATTGCAACCTTCATTTGGCGCATTTTGGCAAATAATATTTTTAGACGGTAAATCGCAACGGTCCCTATTGTGCGATTTTACCAAAGTTTTTATCAAAATAATGCGTTAATAATTAATAATAATAATTTGTTAATTCTACTTCATGATTGTTTACCGCACCTATATTTGTATACCTCGCATTTTTAAATTTCATAATTGCGGCATATTACTGTTAACTGCGGCACTGTTAATTAGTATTCAATAACTATATTTAAAAAAAGCTTTTCGCAAAATGAATTTTTCTAACATTTCAATTATACTGTTTTTTATTTTTCTTTTGACAATCAGTAATACTTGAAAGGAAATATTTTCGTAAAAATTGTTTTGATTAATTAATGCTTTTTTAAAAATGTGAACAATAAAATCTCCTAATTACCGAAAAACAATTATAAATAAAGTAGAATATGATTTTTGAAGAGAAATTTCGTAAAACTTCTGCATGAGATCTTTTTTTTAATTTTTTTAGATCACTTAATTATGCAATTGTTTTCCTTAAAATTTGACCTTGACATATTGTTTTAGTAAGTGTTTATACATGAAATTAAAAGAAAACAAATTTTTTAAACGTATTTATATAGATGACAAAAAAAGTGCCTTTGCGTTTTAAAAATTATTTTCTTTTCAGTCTCAAATGTTAACATATTTGGGGGATTATGATGTAATAATTTACAAAAAATAATTCAAAAACATGGAAAAAAATTGCAAGACAAAAAAAAGGATTTTAATTTTTCAAAGGAAATTACTAATTCAGTGGTTGCATATAACTGTATTCTATAGTTCCATATATATTAAGTAATTGTATTTTGTTAATGATTGATATTTAAAAATAGCATTTTACTATTCTAAAATCTTAGCTTTCAGTTTTTAAAAAGTAAATTTCATATTGTATCTTTTATATATCAAAAAGATAAAAAAAATATTATTGTTTTCTATAAAATACATTCATTTATATTGTATTCATTTTATATTGTAAAGTTTATTGAAAAATAAGAATAAAATTTTTTGCAAAATATCACCATTAAAATTAACATGCCATTTATTTCCTATATCAACAACAATAGAAATTTTTTAAAAAATAACATATTGGAAAAAAATATATACATCCATTTTCAGCCTTTAGTGAAAAACATTAGTTATTAGAGTCAAAATTAAAAAGACAACCGCTCGTTAATGAGAAAAAAATTTTTAATGCAATTTTTGAATAGTATTATTACAAATAATACATAAATATTAAAGCAAAGTAATGATCATTTTTGGTGTTATAGAAAATTATTTTGTGTTTTATGCATGCATGTTATGATTGATATTCTTTATTGACATTTTATCAATTTATTGAAGTGCCTGTCTTTCACATCTTTTATACGGTGAAAAATTTAATAACAATTGTATCATTATGTTATATCATTAAATTAATTTTTTTCTTAAATCTATTACACTGCTAGGCCAATTGGATATTTTTTTTATTTATCGGAACATTATTGGAAAAAAACAACAACAAATAAAAGTATGTTACGAAAGACAAAGTTTGCGTAATATGCATTTCTCTTACATTATTTCATTCTACCATTTTATTTTGGAAAATGAATTGACTCTTACTTACAAACTGATGATCAATTTTTCCTTTTAGAGATAGCTTTATTCTTCACAGTGATTTTAAATCACTTTGTTGAAATGTTCAGGTTTAAAAATTATTTGGATAAAAATCTGTTACCACTTTTTATTCTATTCCAACTGACTGGAATGGAAACATTACCATGTCCTGATTTATTCAGAAAGCAAAATCTGTGCAATTGGCTTTGGAAGTCATCAAAATATATGTTTAATTTCGTTTTGCTTTTCGTTCTAATATCTCAGATTGCTCTGGTAACACTGTTGCCTAATAAGCAGAGAGAGTTTGTTTCCCTTGTGGTTATTTTACTTCAAATATCTGGCCATGTTTCGATGTATCGATCGAGAAAATATATCATAAAATTCACAAAAAAATTTTGCGGCTCTTCTATGCATTTAAATATATTCACTTACGAAGATCAATACAAATTTTTCCAATTATTTATTGTACTGCCAGCGGAATTTTTGCTGTTATTTTTCTTATGATATACTTCAATTCCAGTATGAGGATCCATGCTTTTCAAGAGATCAGAAGTTCTATTCATATTCCAAAAGAATTTAAAGAGGTTTGTGTAGCTCTTTCAGAATTAAGAAATACGCTAACCCTTATGTCATTGTATATTTTAAGTACAAATTTCAGTGGCTACTTCTGCTTGAACTGTTCTTATATTAACCAGCTGTTCTCAGAATTCGTTTCTCGATCAAAAAAATTTACTACAAGACCTGATTATCAAACCATTTTACAATCATATCATAAACTTACAGAAATAGTGGCGTCCATGGACAATTTTCTTTGTTATTCGACATTCACAAACGTATTGGCTGATATGGTTGGAGTTTTCTGGGCCAGCTTTGTCTTAGTTTTTGAAGCAGAAAATGATTACCAGTCATATTTTCTAATAGCCGTATTAGTTTATTCAGCATGGCTTTTGATGATTATGTTGCCAGGAGCTGCAGTCAATCGAATTGCTGAAGTTGCGAAAGATGTTATAATATCTTGCCCCGGATGGTATCCGAATCATTACAACGAGGTGAAGGCGTGTGTCCGACAAGATTCAAGCTGAAAAATCTGCTTTGACACTGTGGAAGATCTACAACATTGATAAATCCCTTTCGATCAGTGCTGTTGGTTCTTTGGTGACGTACGGGATTATGATTGGAACTCTGGGTACAGTTCAACGTTCGTAGAAGATTCTTATTCAAAGGAATTGATTGATAACAGTTAATTTCTGGGGGTTAAGAATGTCTGTTTTCTTTTAAAACCTAACAAAAAATATATTCACCTTTTAGCTAAATTAATTATGAAATATTGTATGGTGAAGGCTGAGGGCGAAAGAAAAATTATTGCTTGCCCTTGTGCAAAACAATAATTGCTCCTCTGAAAACAGATAGAAAACTTTGCATAACTTTTAGTAGATCTTATATTAATGATAAGAATAAACAAAGTTTCATTCATATTTATATACTTTCGGAGGTTTAACATAAATAAACATCAATAATAGTGTATAAATATCCAGAATATTGTATAAATATCTAGAATATTGTATAAATATCTAGAATATTGTATAAATATATAGTATATATTGTATAAATATCCACTTTGTATAAATATCTTTGACACATTTGTTAAACGAACTTGAGGGATTGTTGAACTTAATAAATTGTTAAAATTATTTTTAACTCATAAAATAATTTTTCAACACCAAACGTACAGTGAGATCCAGAATTCGCTATTCCCAGAAATCATTAATAACATTTTAATAAATGAAAGCACATACTTAACTATAGGATTGTATAATTCAATTCATGTTCTAAAAATGGAATCACAAATGCTCAAAGAGTGAATGGTTATTCTCTTTACATAAATTAACAGGATGGCATCTTTTTGCGCCGATCAAAATAATGGGATTTCTAATAGAGAGTTTTTGCATACCGTATTTTTATCGTCCGATATTCAGCTTCTTTCTTACAAAACTCCAGCTTGTCTGGATAATCTTCTCAATAATTTTCTGAGAGATTCAAGAGAAGGGTTCTGCAAACATTTCACATTGGACCTACCACATAGCCGTCTGTGCGTTAGAGCACCTGTTTCTTTAAATTTCTTTTCTAAATTCAGAATTGTCATCTTGGCAGGTTTATTTTTCATTGTGAACCAAACATATCGTAGTGTAAGATTAACTTTGGAACTAATGTTTGACGATGGATCTTGTTTTTGCTAATGAGAACGAGAGGTCAGAAAAATGGCTTCATGAATCCATCAATCCACACTTTAGAAGAATTAAAATGATTGCTGCGCATTGTGGCACTTCTTGCAGAACATGAATTGAATACATGTTCTCTTGTAATTACATTCAATTGTTCTTTCATTTTTTAAAAATGAATTAGCAATGGCATCAAAATGGCATTAGTAATGCTTAGTAATTCACACTGAGAGCCGCCAGACTGAAGGCTGTGTTTGTAGATCATTTTGCCTTATTGGACATTGTCCGGAGTGCATCACAAGGACTTAGATCTGCGTTGCTATATCCCTAAATGGCCTAGAGAAAAATTGGTGGCATTGCTATGCTTTTCTGTGGTCACTATTGTTTCCGCAAGCCCCATTACACGATTAAACTGACTCCTCAACCCTCTCTGTCTACTGTGTGATAACCAGGAAGAAATGGATATGCTTCACCTTGCTTGCTTCCACTGTTTCTTTATGGAAGTGTTATTGGATTGATAGACTTAGGTTGATGGATTAACTGATGTCATTTGTTTCGATCTTGTTTTTGCCTTTTTTTTCTCTCTTTTTTATGATATCTGCTGTCTGTAAAACTTGACATTGTGAAAAAAAAATGTATAGTATTTTTATGGGTATCATACGATATTTCAAGAACAATAATTTTCTTCATATGTTCAACTATTTGAAGGAACGGTTGATTAGTTTTCGTGAGCATAAATGTTATTGATAACAGGCTGATATTTGGATTAAGGTAATTCGTGGCTCTGTTTTAAAATAATGTTTTTAAACAGATATAGTTCTCCTTAAAATTCCTTTCCATTGATGTCTTGATTAGAATAATACTTAAATAAATTTGTAGAATTTAATATGTTCTTTGAAAGGGACTTCATTTTTAAAATTGTTTCAAAACAATTTTATTTTTCTGATATATTGATTTACTAAACAAAATTTAAATTAAATATATTTTGTTTTTAAAGTCTTTTGAATAACTAAGTGATAAGTTTGCAAAAAAAAAAAATAAATAAATAAATAAATAAAAAAAAAAAAAAAATAAAAAAAAAAAATTCATTTAAATTTTAAGATTTTTTAAAATTAATTGTAGTAAATTACACTGTGTGATATTATGAAATACTTATTATTAGAGAAATAAAGTCAATATATTATTCAGAGAAATGAAGTCAATTATTTTTCTCGATGATAATTTTTTAAAAGAGCCTTTAAAATAAATAAAAAAACACATATCATAGTAGTATATAGTTAAAATGGAGAAAATATAGTTAATCTAGAGGAAAACAAACACTAAAACATTATTTTCTTCACATGAATAGCATTAAAATATAATGAAGTGATTTTTCAATTTAGAGTTTTATTTTAAATTTATATTTTGATGTTTGTACTTATACCAATTTACATAAATTTATAAATAAATTAATTAAAAGTTTAAAATTCGTGTGCGTTTGTTTCTTTTTAATGTAAAAACTGCATCCACAATTTTTTTTTGTAGTAACTTCTGATAGTTTCTATTATTGCACGATTTAAAATGTTTGATTGTATAAAAATACAGTTATTTATTACATTTAATCATAAATAAAACATCAATTTTATGATAAACCTATTTCGTAAATATTTTTGTTTAATAAT
Organism: Caerostris extrusa; assembly: GCA_021605095.1. Taxonomy (NCBI): domain Eukaryota; kingdom Metazoa; phylum Arthropoda; class Arachnida; order Araneae; family Araneidae; genus Caerostris; species Caerostris extrusa. The sequence continues at coordinate 12,550 of BPLR01017817.1, read as the reverse complement.
GTGTCCGAACTTAATGATGAAGACGTAACTATATATTCGTTTCAAATATAAACATTTGCAATGGTTTTGATTAAATATTTTATTTTAATCGATAATTTCTTTTAATATATTAAAAAGAACAAAAAATGTGTTATTAACAATTTAAACCTAGTAATTGTAGGTCATATATTCTGGTAAATATATAGCAACAGGATTTGTGTCGGCATAGAAAATGGAATTAAAAATTAACAAAATCAATTTATAGAAAGTTCTAATTTGCATGCTATAAATTTATGTAAATATTCTCTTAAAATATATGTATACCTAAAAAAACCAAAATTTTATTTTATAAGGAGATACGTATATTTTATACTGTGAGTTTCAATTATATTGGTCAAACCAATGCAAATTCTTTATTTCATTAAATATTTTCCTTTTCTGAAAGGTAAATTTTCTTGTAATTAAGATTTTTAGTTATTTAAATAGAATTTAACAAAATGAAAAATATTTGAATATCTTTTATACGATTTTGTTTGTTTGTTTGTTACTCTGTTTGTTTGTACAATTTCGCAGTATTCAACATGGAATTTTCAAATCAAGCAGATAGGATGTGGCTTATCGTGGTGTTTTTAGGCACTTTAAGCCCTTTTATACTTTTATGCAATAATTCGAACATAGAAAGAACACGCTTGACAGTCTATTCAATGCATCAAGTATTCCGCAATAACCCATTTAAAAGAAATATATCTAGAAATCAGCAATACAAAATAAACCTACAGGTTTGAATGCCTTCAGAGACTTATACAAGATGGAGAAAGATACACACATGAAATAAATCAAAAGCAAATTTCCTGATTTTAAGTATAAATAAAAATGTATTTATTAATATCTACAATTTAAATAGCTAGAATAAGTCATACAAGGTTAGGTAATATACAAGATGAAAAGGTAATATATATACACTGAAGTGAAAAAGTCATGGGATAGCAATATGTAAATTTTCAGATGGCAGTAGCATCGCGTAGAACAGGTATAAATGCGCAGTGCTTTCGCAGAACTTTCATTTCTGTTCAAGTTATTCGTGTGAAGAGGTTTTGACGTGATGATGACCGCACGACGGAAATTAACAGACTTTGAACGCGGAATGTTAGTTGGAGCTAGACGCATGGGTCATGCCATTTCGGAAATCGTTAGGGAATTCAACATTCCCAGATCCACTGTGTCAAGAGTGTGCTGAGAGAGTATGAAATTTCAGGCATAACATCCCACCATGGACAGCGCAGTGGTCGACCGCCTGCACTTAACGACCGAGACCGGCGACGTCTGCAAAGAGTCGTAAATTCTAACAGACAAGCAACACTGCGTCAAATAACCGCAGAAATCAATGTGGGACGTACAAGGGACTTGTCTGTTAGAACTGTGCGGAGAAATTTGGCTTTCTTGGGCTATTCCAACAGAAGACCGACTCGAGTGCCTTTACTGACAGAACGACATCGCTTGCAGCGACTCTCGTGGGCACGTGAGCATATCGGTTGGTCCCTAGATGAATGGAAAAACCGTGGCCTGGTCCGATGAGTCATGATTTCAGTTGGTAAGAGCTGATGGTAGGGCTCGAGCGTGGCGCAGACCCCACGAAGCCATGGACCCAAACTGTCAGCAAGGCACTGTTCAAGCTGGTGGTGGCTCCGCAATGGTGTGGGCTGTTTTTCATGGCATGGACTTGGTCCTCTGGTGCGACTGGACCGAACATTGACTGGAAATGCTTATGTTCAGCTACTTGGAGATCACTTGCAGCCATTCATGGACTTCATGTACCCAAACAACGATGGGATTTTTATGGATGACAATGCGCCATGTCACCGGGCCACAACTGTTCGCGATTGTTTGAAGAACATTCTGGACAATTCCAACGAATGATCTGGCCACCTAGATCGCCCGACATGAATCCCATCGAGCATTTATGGGACATCATCGAGAGGTCTGTTCGTGCCCAAAATCCTGCACCATCAACGCTTTCACAATTATGGACGTCTATCGAGACAGCATGGCTCAATATTCCTGCAGAAGACTTCCAACGACTTGTTGAGTCCATGCCACGTCGAGTTGCTGCACTTCGCCGGGCGAAAGGAGGGCCGACACGATATTAAGAGGTATCCCATGACTTTTGTCACTTCAGTGTATATTACCTTTTCTTTTTTTCTTTTATAAAAGCTTTATGTTTATTTTTATCAGGATTAAAAACAATTTTTGTGGCTTGAATTTGTGAAAAATATTTCTATAAAATGGAGAAAATTTTCATTTTAAGTTTTGTTGTTGCTCATATTGTTGCATTTTTTTATATGATGTTTTCCGGTATTACTTACGTTTAAATTATGGACCCAATACTGATTTGAAGAAAGCAACATTCGTATAAATTAAATTGCTTTAATTCCGCATTTCAGACTCATTTTTGCTAAATATGAAATTATTCGATAATACAATAAGAACGCGAATTCATTCATAAGATAACTTCTTATTTATTTCTCATATCTTTCAAGTATTTGGTAGCATATGACAGGGGAGGATAACATGCGCTGACGGTATGTGGCTGATAGCACTTACTACAAAGATTAAAAAAGTACGTGGGTGATGCATATCACCCGGAAACGAAGAAAGGAAAAAAAAATGACTAATGCTTGCCGGGAAAAAATAATACAATTCGGATTTCATCAATTCAAAATTAATTACTGTAAATATTATAATAGCTTCACATTCTTTGAAAATGCTTTTTTAGAAGTTAAAAATCTCTTAAATATTGTTAATAATAATAATAGTAATTATTATTGTTATTAATAATATTATTATTATCAACAGTGTTATTGTTTTCGAATGACAGGCACTTTGATTGAAATCATTTGTCCCTAGATAAGCAAGCGGCTTGATGGCCGATAGTCTCGGCACTCAGGCCTTTGGTACCACACTCTTCAGGTTCGAATGTAGGCGGGGGTAGGGGTGTTCGTCAGTGGTTCGGAATCCCCTTTGAACTGTAGGTCCCGGTCTAGTTAGCCAAATGACAAAATGACCATAGTAAAGCGACAAACCAAACCTAGATAGGCAAATATGTAATAGAATCAGAGTTATCCATGGGACCTGCTATGACATCTGTTCAAAATGGGACCAGTGTCTTTGTCTTAGTGTAGTTTTATTCTTTAAAAATTTTTGAAATAATAGTGCTGAATTTCTTCGGTGCACATAGAACGTAAAAAGTTTTCCTGATTGTATGATGAGTTGATGTTTACATTTTTACAACTTTTCTTGTTTTTAATTTCCCATCGTACTATAGAAGATTGCTAATTGTAGAATTAGAAAAAAAAAGCTCTTGCACATCTAACTGCTTATCAACTGTCTTGACTTTGAAATTGCGTTATGAAACTTATTTCCATATAAGCAACATTTAATTAATTGAGACACTTTGACATTTCGTCCAGATCTTCTGACTCGAGAGGCCCAAAAGCATCAAAAATCTGTTCTGAAACGGTTTCAGTTTAACAATCATCACTGTCTTTAAAATGTAAAAACCTTATTAGAACCTCTGAAACCTTATTAGAGTAGCCAACCCAAATGATCTTGCGGGCCACTTTGGAAATGCATCGTAACACCGCGAGCCGCATATAAAATTATTTATCCCATGTTAAATTTAGACCCACTATAGACATTTTTGGAGTGAAAAATGGAAACCTAATAAGTTATTATTTTTGTGTTTACTATTATTCTTACATGTAAACATAAATAATATAATAATAATGATGCTAAACGTCCATTGTAAATAAATATATAACACTAAAAATGAAATATAAAAAATGTATAAATATAAACGCAAATAAAAAAAAATGAAATATAATTTAATTATTCTAGAATTCATAACTGTAAACTCATAAATAAAACAGCCAATATCTGTCATATATTCGTAAGAATATTATTTTAAAATCAAAGTTAATTTTTTCTCATAATTTCGACAGTTAATTTTTTTAATATATGGATGCACATATAATGTATTTTTTTAATACATTGCTTTTCACTACTTTGGCCATTATAAAATAAATATATTTTGTAAAAGCGTGATAAATCACACGGGCGGGAAAAATATTCAAGGTGTGCCGCGGTTGACCACCCCTGAATAAATATAAGGCTTTGCAACATCAGATCATATGAGTAAATCAATTTCAAAATCTTTAAAATTTAACTTGGATATTAAATTTTTGTCTTTTGATTCGTTTATTGTTGCAGTATCAATTACTTTAGGAACGAATTCGCAAATTTTGTTTTCTGATAATGCTGACATATCATTGAAAACATTTCTTCGTGTAAACAGATTTTGTATTTTTTTTTACCTCCAAAGAGACCATGAAAGACTTTTTGTTCACATTTAGGCTTTAATTTGATATCTCTAATTATTTTTTACTTAATGAGACCCTGTATCTAGAATATCCATAAGTGACTTCTTATCCCATAGCTTCGATTTCGTATTCTTAGAGTTAAATCAACGTATTTTTTAATACGCTTTTATTAGTTTCACCTGTATGTTTGTTTGTTTGTTTTAACTGATTCTTTGGGCTCGATTTTACCCTACTTTAAGCGATCAGATTTAATTTAAACGTTGGAGACATATCAAGAAAGGACGATAATAAAATATTTTGATAAGTTTATTATATCATCATGATTAGGATCGGTCTTGAATGGCAGAGTGGCTAGCGCTCTGCCGCTCGGTACCACAGGTTTCGGGTTCGAGTCCCGGAGTTGCCATGGATGTTTGTAGTGGTTCGGAATCCACTTTAAACCGTAGGTCCCAGTCTAACACCATCGTAGAGCGTTGTGAGAGTGACATATTAAAAATAAGGAAAACTAACTGTTCATATATATATATAGTGATTAGGGGATTATAGTCCTTGTTGCTTCACATCCCCATATACCATTTCATTCATCATGATTAGGATCGCCAGGATTAGTGATTTTATTTTAACTCTTGAAGAGCAATTTAACCCATGTAGAATGAAAGTACTTAAGACATTCAAACTCACGTGGGACAGTGGCACAACGGATAACGCGCCTAACTACGGATCAGGAGATTCCCTGTTCGAATCCTGGCTGGCTCGATTTATCCGCATTTAGCCTTTGTTTTAAAACAATTAAATTATTGTAAGAACTATAGTTCCAGTCCTCCGTACCGGGACCTCATTTAAATATTATAGTTCAAAAAACTAAAAAACACGCTTTTAGAGTTAATCAAACTAAAAGTAAAAAAAATGATTGTTAACATAAGAATAAAATTACTGACGAGAAAATGAATATCCCTGTTCTAAAAGCGTGGGGTGCTTTGTATGACGTTTTTAAACTAACTCTGCATTTCGGAATGAAACTAGGGAAAATTATAACGATTGATATCGAGCACCCCACGCTTTTAGAACAGTGACATTCATTTTCTCGTCAGTCCTTTTATTCTTATGTTAGCAATCATTTTTTACTCTTTTAGTTTGATTAACTCAAAAAGAGTGTTTTTTAGTTTTTTTTTTTAAACTATTAATTTAGGTTTTGATTTAAATAATTTCAGTTTTGATTTCCTTTACATTTAACTCTCTTTCAAGGAATATGATTTTAATGTAATGATTTTTGTTACATTGAATACATCTTATTTTTATAATTTTTATGTTACATTGATACATCTTATCTTATTTTTTAATCTATATCTTATTTTTTATATCTGTTCGTCAACAGGCACCCTTTCTAATCAAAATCTTTTCTTATATTCAAGATTCAAGTTTATAGCTACACAAAATTATCCGACTAAGATTATTTTTTATCGCAAAATAAGCAATTGAAATATTGCCTGACGGAATTCGCTGGTTCGTCAATTTTGCCAGTGCAGCTGTCAAAGATATTCCAGTCAACTTTTCAGCAAAATTTCTTTTTTTGTTGGAGTTCAGGTTGGCTCCAAGGCAGTACGAGCAAGACTTGCCATTTCTTTTTTTCTGCACATATTGCTCAAGAAAGTCCATTAAGCCTTTTAGTGAACTATCTTCTGTTTTTTGAAGAATAGGCATTATTTCTGTTCCTTTCCTGACAGTTTCAGATTATTCTTAGGAAGACAGGGTTCCAGAAGCGGAGTTACAAAATCACCACAGTTCTCTTCAGCTCTTCCAAGTTTCTATAATTCTTCATTTCGTTTCTAGTTCATCATATAATGTAGGAAGATGCGTACTGTAGTTGCGTTCTTCATGATCAAACACAAGAGATCTCATACATGAATTAGCACAAGCAAACCTTCTCTTCTTCTTCAACAGCTGAACAGCCCCATGATCAAGGCCATCTGTCTATTGCAGATTCCGAAACATGAGATGTTTTCTTTAACGGGTGGGGTTGTCAGCTCTACGTCCAACCTGTACAGTCATATTAGACCAGAACCTAGGGTTTAAAGTGGATTCCGAACCCCTACAAACACTCATGATGCCGCCGTTACTCGAACCCGAAACCTGTGGCATCGAGAAAAATCTTCTCTACCAGCAGTTAATCAACTGTTTGAGATAATTTGATGCAGTAGGCTGGAAGTTATCGACGAATCTCCAGTCTTTCGACTTAAGCTTACAATAAATTCCGGAATTTATCTACAGCGAGCAAACTTTCAATATAGAGGATATTTTCAAACTGTTTCCAAAATCAGGGAAATTAATTAGCTTTTCCGCTAAATTTCTTCAATTCTATTTTTAGAAGTTTAAATCGTCTCTTTTCTGTAAAATCCTTAGGCGACGGCGACATGCTAATTTTGCTTTCAATTACACATTTTTTAATTGCAGCGATCAATTTATGATAATTATTTCCTTATCTTTTTGATGTCGATAAATCCTCTTCAGAATATTCAGTAGATTGTAAAATAACATTTCTACTCCCTCTTGGCAGTTTGCCAGCCTTTCAGATTCATTCTTGAACTGATTTCCAAAACCAAAGGTTCATTCAGGATTTTCTTTAGAATATTCAGTTTTTATTTTATTCACACGATGTTAAATTTTATTTTTTACCTCACTTTTGATGATAAATGTACTTTTTTGTGTGGTCATTTAGTTAAATTTATGCTTCATTCAAGAGTAACAATACATTCCTGGTATAACAATTTATCCTCTGTTAAATTGTTATACCAGAAATCATTCACTTCTTGCTAAATTACTTTCACTTGCTACCACACGCCTCGATAGAAGCCTGTGAGCCTTATATACAGTGGGTAAAAAGTATTGCCAATTGCCTTAATTTATTCAAATTGACAAATAAATAAAATGTTATGCAATTTTAGCTGTCGTAATTAAATACAAGACATCTTAGATATATCAAAATAGTAAAAATTTTATTTTAATTTGCATTTTTTACGATTTTTCTTTCAAAAACGAAAATTTACATGTCAAAAAGTATTGGCAAAGTTTTAACTGCTATGCAAAGTTTGTTACATTGAAGTCACGTGTTTCGACTGATAAGAAACTCTACCGGTATAAAGTCTGCAAAACTACTCCAAAAGTGTCTATGCATTATTTTGCGATTACTGCAGTAAAATGATTTCGAAATCGAAGGAGTTGGACGTTAGTGTTAAAAACACGATTATTAGGCTCAGAAATGAAGGTTTAACTTATCGTGCTATAGGAGTGCAGTTCAATATAAGTTTATTTACTGTCAGAAGTGTTGTAAAAAAGTTCAAGGAAACAGGATCAACGGAAAATAAGACTAGAAGTGGATGACCTCGAATATTTTCTACAAGAAGAACGTGTCATTATTAACAAGGTTAAGAAAACCCTAAAATAAGTGCACCCCAGATAGCTAGAGATGTTGCTTTCACTTCGCAAAGACTTTCAGCGTACAGACTGTACGGAATGTTTTACACGAGACAAGTTATTATGGAAGGGCAGCTAGAAAAAACCATTAATCTCTGAAATAAATAGGAGAAAGAGGTTAGATTTCGCAAAATCCCACGTTGATTTATCTGAAGAGTTTTGGAACACAGTTATTTTTTCCGACGAATCAAAGTTTAACATTTTCGGCAGTGATGGACGACGATATGTGTGGAGGAGGCCAAATACTGAATTGGAAAAGCAATGATCCCAAGCATTTGGGGCAGCGAATCTCACCCGTGAATGGCTACTCTTTTGCGCCACAAAATGCTCCTCGCCAATTAAAAACCCCACCTCAATCGCCTGGCATTAATACAAAATTGAAAATTTATGGCACCTGCTGGATCTAGAAATTTCAAGTAAAAACGACGTCAAACGTTTACTCTTGCAAGAGTGGCACAAAATTCCCAACAGTACAACAAAGACCTTAGTTTCCTTTATGAGAAATAGATTACAAGCTGTTATAGATGCAGAAGGTATGCATACAAGGTACTAAACATATACTGATTTTGGTTTCGCTCATAATTTTGTCAATTTCATAATTTTGCCAATACTTTTTTTATCATGTAAATTTTGGATTTTCTCTTAGATTTTGACTAAAAAAATATTTAAATGAAAATTTTGTTATTTGTTTGTCTTTTCTCCTTCTGTAATCGCTATGTTAAAATAAAATTTGTAAACATACTTTGTTAGCAAATATGAACATTTATAGGCAATTGCCAATACTTTTTTATCCACTGTATATGTGAAAGCGTTGGTGTTACACGCCATACACTCGACACCTTCTTTCCTACTAGATGGCAGCATTATCCAGCTGACAATTCATGGGATTATTAATAAATGGGGCTTGAGTTCCTAGCAGTAACGCACAACTCTGGGACCTCATAGTAGAGTAAAGGATGTGGTGAAAGAGAAGTTGAGCCTTCAACGGCAACTATTTATGTGCTATTGATGTGTTAATTGTTTATTGTGTAATTGTTTTGTATGTGTAGGCCGTAATTAAATATTGTTTAGTAATTGCTTCTGAACGTTTAATACCTCCTTGATGCTACACACACACACAATATTTATATATATATATGTAAAGTTGTTTAATATTTTATTTATCGTTGTTACCAAAGTATTAAAAGATTTTGTAAGAAATTTCTTACTCAGAGGAATTTCTGTTGTTGAGTCAACTTTAGAAACATTAAAAGAGTACAGTGTTTTTCAGGTATTGTTTAGAGCAGGGGTCTCCAAACTACGGTCCGCGGGCCAAATCCGGCCAGCCAGTGCCATCAATCCGGCCCGCGATAGCGAATAGCTTATTGCTGCTATAGTAATTGGATAAAAAACACGGAATGATAATAACTCGATTTTATTTACTTGCTAGGTAAAGCTAAATGACAAGCATAATACGCAGAAAATTTAACTTAAGCATAATAAATAAGTAATGAATCCCACTAACAAATAATCCTGTTACCCTCTGTAGTTATGTTGGGGTAAAAGTCCCACTAACATTATAAACTAGATGAACATCCTAAATGCGCAGTGCTTTCGCAGAGCCTTCTGTAGTTATTCATGTGAAGAGGTTTTGAAATGACCGCATCGTAACGCGGAATATGAATGTATATTTCGATATCGTTTGGAATGTATATATCCTGAATCAAACATAATCCTGTTCGCTCAGAGCGCGTACTCGGCGACTAGTCTATAAATTATAGATAATAGCAGAAAAATTAAAACGGTTTTGGCCCTTGCTGGTTACGGGAGTAGACATTATGGCCCTATGGCTGGAAAGTTTGGAGACCCCTGGTTTAAAGTATTATTTCCATGCAAAAAATATTGATTAACGGATAATTATTTTTCTATTAATAATATTGCTTATTTTGTACTTAAAAGCAAGTACATACAAAATTCAATGCCTTGTATTCCATGATATTTCGAAGTTATGGAATAGAATGTAAAACATATTCTTTCATCATCAGTTTGTTTGTTTAATGAACGTATTGAAAGTAGAATAAATTGATTTTATTACAAATTTCATTTAATGCTTGATTGCGAACAACTATCCCATAACATTAATATTTTCTCTATCTATTATAGAAACAGTTAAAACGTCTGTTGATATCCTCTGTATTTCTCATATCTCATTATATTCATCTGGTACAAATTTCAAGACTTTTATCATCGTTATTTTTTTTTTTGCATACCACGTTAGATTTGATGTTGTTAGACATGAAATGTAATTAAAGTTAAAATAAAAAAACATCACAAAAATTTATAATAATTTTCATTTATTTATTTTTAGGGGGTTACAAATGCACATTTTAAGTGCTTTAATCTTTATTAAACAAAATGTATAAAAAAAAAAAAACATTCTCTAAAATGTACAAATATTAGTTCACATTTATTGCACATGCCATTACGATATTCAAAAACTACATGTAATTAATATTTCATCATTTAAATAGTAATTAGAGTAAATAACTACTTTTAGTAAACTGAAACAAAATTCTATTTGTCAAATTTATTAAATTTAGTAATTTAGTAATTTTTAATTTAAAATTTAGTAATTTAAAACAAGTTTGATATTTGTATTCACAAGAATATTAAATTACTAATTAAGTTCGATATTTAAGCAATGACAACGGAAGATTTAGTAGATTTATAATCCATAATTCAAAGTTAAAATATTCTGACGTTATGAAGACATCTTTAAAATATGTATAAAAAGAAAAGGCGATTTTTCGAAATGATAACTCCTTTGTTGCTTTTTAGTTTTGAACTAAATTATCTTGCAACATAAATAATTTTGGTACATCAAACCAGTTTTGTATCCATTTTTAATTTCATATTTAATAAATATTCTAACTAATGTAGAGCATGTAAAACGTATTTTCTAATACAAAAATCTTTACTATACTAAGTGTCATATCTTTGGTTTACGACTTTTGGCTAAAAGCTATCTTTTGATTTAAAAGTCAAGTATCTAATTGATATGACATTACCGAGATACAAAATAAAAAGGTGAAGTGAAATAGATTTCCAATAAAAGATCCGATGAAATCAAAACAGTGGTTGATTCGTAAACTGGGAAATCTTTTAAAGGGTTGATGGCAAGTTGAGTTTCGCAAGAAATTTATCCACAGAGTCCTCGTCCTTCTACCATGTTCCTGGCGCAGATTAGAGGACACTGCGTCAACTTCAGAAGAAATCCCGTCATCCCCGAACAACCCGGACAGATGGCTTCCAGTGGGCACAGAAGGACATACCATGCTGCGAAGAAATAACCTACCGGATAACCGATGAAGATCATTATAAAGAACCAGATGATGGAAAATAAGCAGCTGCACATTTTGGTATCTGAAATATGGAGACAAAGTGAATAAAGATTATTTCACACTTTTTTTCAAAAAAAAATCAGCAAATAATAATAAGCAATACTTTAAATATATGTGTACCTTTAATATAAGAGTCATTTCTAGAATTATACAGGGCGTCTCTATAGTATCTGGCCAAAATTTAAAGGCAGGTTGAAGGGTGCTAAATAAGTAGATGTTGTAATAGAATATGTATGCGAAAATGGTGTGTGTAAAAGTGCAAGAATGTAAGTAAGTTATAACTAATAGACATGTCGGAAAGATCAGTAACGTCAAAAGAAATAAGTATTTCAACGACAAAATCTTTAACAATAGGTGATCCTAGGATTTGGTTTGGTTTGTCGCTCTACGGTCATTTGAGCGCACGAGGGCTAAACAGACCGGGACCTACAGTTTAAAGTGGGACCAGTGGGCGCCAGGATTCGAACCTGAAAAGTTCGTGTACCAAAGTCGCAGAACGCTGCCATTAGTCATCATGCCGCGGGTGATCCAAGGAGATACTGGGCCTGAATAGCCGAGTGTCTAGCGCTCTGGAGCTCGGTGCCACAGGTTTTGGGTTCGAATCTCGGCGGTGCCATGGATGTTTGTAGTTGTTCAAAAAATCCACTTTAGGCTTTATGTCCCGATCTCATATGACTGTAGAGCATCACGGACCAAATCAAACTTTTTATCTATGGGTGCTCCATCACAACAAAAGTTAGTAGATTCATCATGGGATGTCCGTCCCGCATTGCAGCATATTGAGGGATTAGTCACAACACAAGGAGATACTACTATAATAATTGTAGATTCCTCAGTGGCATACAAAAGCAAAAGACTTGATTACGTAAACAAAAAATAATAAACATAAGTGAAAATAAACTCACATAAGCCACCAGCAGAAGTCAGGTTCAAGAACTTTCGTAAACAATACTTTTAATGTGCTTAAAAAGAAGAAATCTATGTGTGTTAAATTTGGCGATTGTGGTGGCGAAGATACAGGTACACACTTCATCCTATACAATGTGGCTGTATGTAGAATTCCGAGATTATTTCTGCTGAATTGAATTGGGGATTCTGGTGCTGAAACCACATTAGCATGTACAGTTTAAAAATATAAGAAAGAAGTCCCAGCAAGATATCTTGTAGATGTTTTTATTGTCTAGAAATGCATGTAGCATGCCTGACATTTTTGCTGTTGTAACATGTGGCTTTATTGTAAAAACCAATCCATTACAATAAGGGATCATACACAAAGATGGAACAAGCAGAACAAACTAAAAACCATAATAAGACAGCAATCGATAATAAGTCAGTCTCACACAC